>LIEC01011248.1:4935-48185 GCA_001925005.1 Drosera capensis
TATCATTTTCAGATGAGAGTGACATAAAACTTTTTTTTTATGATTCCTTTAACAGCAAAAGATAATCTGGGTGCAGCATTGACCCCACCGCCATGTACTTTGATGCCGATTTTTCTATTCATTTTCAAATGAGAGTGATATAAAACTTGTTTATTCTGATCTTTAGCTAGTTTAGCGAGCTATAGCCTTGATTTTTTGCTTCCCTCTTATTGCTGAAGTTACTTTCACAGGCCATTTCAAAATGGAAATGAATGGAACATCTCATAGCAAACAAGTTCAATGACTATCTATATATATGAAATTTTTATCAAAATATAACGGTATTTTTCAAATTGATCATTCCAATGGGTTTATTTTTCAATGATAAATTTGACCTTTTGTCAAATTGGTTGTCAAATTTGATTACAAAAATAGTAAAATCAAATTATAACAACTCTTCAAATTGTGACAAACTCAAGAACTAAAAAAATAAAAATTCAATATTAAGGTACGTGAATCTTGACCATTTTTTAGGAAACAATGTTAAAATTTAGCACATTTAGCATTGCATCTATTATGTCAAATTATAGCAAAGTTATACTATTTATAGACAAAATTTAACTATGTATATGCAAAAATGCCAAATAGAATTAGACATGCTCTTTGTCTGGATGACTCCTTTCTGCTGCGGGTATTTCTCGTCGTGGGTTAGTGAATTAATTTGTTATCGACATAGATTCACTGTATAGACAAAAGTAACATACTGAACGTACAAACCCACGCGTTAATCATTTCAGGGTGTGTTTAGATGGTTAGTTTTGAGCGTCGATCACCTGGAAATAAAAGCATTGTAATTATTTCGACACGTACAACACAGTATTTTTGTTATCGGTAACTTGATAAAACTGTTTACATCATCCAAGTCTATCCATCACACGATTATCTGAATCGTTAATAGTTTTTGTTAAAACAAAACGTTGGTCTTTGTGTGAGTAGCGAGCGCGGACATACCAATTCTCAAAATGTAATGCGGCCGAATGTCGATATCCACGAATCGCACTAGAGCAGTCGCTCTCTAAACAGAAACTAAATTTAAACCGGGCTCCAATTTCTAGATATTGGGCTAAGCCCAAACCTTTACCGGGCCAACCAACAAATATACTCCCATTCATTTCCAACAGCTTCCCTCAGAGCTAGGGACTTAGAACGAAAAAGGGCAGCCCAACAGGTTGCTCATCTCATTCTCTTTCCCCAAAACAAGTTTCACCTCGTCACACATTCGTTTGAATACTTTGATAGTATTATTTATATCAATAAAATATTTTTTTTTGATATTAGATGTACTTAATTTGAAATAATATTGGTTCATAATATCAATTCTGAGACTAAAAACGTTTTTTTTTTATAACGATTCGATAACGACTAGGACGTTACACTTTCACTTTGTTGCCCAGCTCCAGAGAGTGCAAAACACGATCTCTATTCCTATTTTAGGGCCACGTTATTCAAATTGTGTTGGGGTCTCAAAATTTCTTGATTTTTCTCCCTCTCATCATTACAATTCATCTTCTTCTCCATCGCCATCGCCATCGCCTCTCCATCTACAATGATTCAATGAATCCATTGGTTTTCTATAGAAGATAATGGGAATTCGTGAAGTTTCCTCCATCGATTCATCTTCTCAAACATCAATTCTACACGAATTCGGTTTTTTTTTTTCTAGGACGTGGCGATGACTCAGACGTAGAAGGACACTTCGAGTTTTGGAAAAAAAATTCATTCTGTTTCCAGGCGGAATACTTGATTCCGATGGGGGACTTCCGGAACCAAATTCTTTGTTTTGGAAGGAATTGAGCTCTCCTTGTAATCGGCTATTTCGGTTGATTGCTACAATCAAACACCATTTTCTTCATTCTGGTGGAACAGAGGATTGCTTTCCAGGCCCCATTCCCACCAACCAAACGCTACATAATTGTCATCAATCAGACAATGGTCAGGAGAGGGATCCTCTGCCGTTGAAAGATTGGTCTTGTTTGATGCGATTGTATTTTGTTTTTTTATTCAAAAAATTTGAAAAATAAAATTAAAATCCTATTAAAAAAATATCAACAAAAAAAATTAAAAATTTTTAATAAAAATAACCTCATAAAAAAATCTAATAAAAAAAAATAAATCATAACCCACAAAAACAAACCGAAACTATTGGATAAAAATCCAATGCCCCGATCACAAGTGCATCAAGCCTCAACCGAGGATCCCAATTTGGTCCTTTGTTGATATAAGTAATTGTTTGGAGTCTTGAATAGTTAAAGATTAAAAAATCAATACAATTATATATAGATGTTGGCTATTTCTCTCATTATTAATTGATATTATGATAGAATCATATAGATTTAATATGATATCAAAAGTCATTAGATCCAATAGTCCATTACTCTGCTTCATCCAAAATATGTCCGCGTTTTCAACTCAAAAAAGATATTCATGTGATGAAACGTGTTGTGAAAACTCTTCATATTGGAGTGTAAGAATTCAATAAGATCACATATATAGATCCTTTGTTACTCCTATCATTATCAAAAGATCTAATGTTAGTTAAAAAATAAAAATGAACAAGTATTATTAGAATTTTGTTGTGTTTTGTGTGGTAAGTCAATCATTGCTAGCAATGAAATATGGCTGACGAGAACAATAGAGTCAGCATATTTGATTTAAGCTCATGTTTCAAGTCGATAAACTCATAGTCGTCATAGAATGCTTATGAACTGTGTAGGAGATACAAAATTGGTTAATAGAAATGTAGAGTAGTTTATGATGAAAGAATAGTCTTAACACTAGTTATGGCTGTAGCTGACTATTTTAATTGACAATTAATGTCGAAATGGATTCATACACATCCTTGAACAAAGAATGAAAATGTACACAAGAAGAAACCGCAATGTGAAACTTATCCCAAGAGAAAAATTGCGACCATCCACATCAGTGGAAATTTCCAACTGGATTATCAAAAAATATTATCATTGGCGTAAAGTTTTGCTTTATATTTATGTGATGTAAGAACATTAATTAAGTTTCTTTTTTATTTGACGAGGTCAGTATGCAATCTAATCTAATTTTGTTCAATTTTAGGACCTGTTTGATTGAACTAATAGTAATAATTATACAAACTTATACTATAGCACATAGTTACAGACTTACAGTATAACATTGTGGTTTCATGTAATTTTATAATGCGTTTAGCCATTGACCAAAAGGGGGCAAAGTTACTCTCCTGAGTCAAATTGTACGTGTTGTCCTGATAATTGCAAATAAGCTAATCAATTGAAATCCTTAATGATATTGTTTTACATATTTCCACACAATCTTAATACAAGAAAGATTGTTTCTAAATTTCTTATCTCTATGAGTAGAATTTTCTTTTGGGATTAGGCGATGAGTACGTTGAAGGGGAGGTTATAAAAAAGGTTTGGAATTGGCAAAGGAAGCAGGTCTCAGTAAGATTAGTATCTGATTCTCAAGGGGGTGATGAGGAGATGTGACCTATCGACAGTGGGCAGCATTATAGATGATTGTCTTCTGCTACTTGATTCATTTCAGGAATTTTGTTTGTTCTTGGATCAAAAGGGATGCGAACAGGACGACACATGAAATGGCTTCATATTTTGCTGAATGTCATAGATTAGGCGAATGACTCCGTGCTCCCTAGTCATGTGCTCAATGTGTTTAACATTTGATAGATAGAGAGCAATGAATTCGTCCATAATGTGTTTATGTGATGTGTTGAATTTTTATAACAAATATTTTAAAATAAATATTTTATAAGTATAATAATGTTTATTATAACAGTTATAATTAAAAATAATGAGGTATTTTATAATAGATAGATTTATAAAGTTTTATGTGAAAGGTTATAAAAAAATAACAATGCACATATTAAGGGACGATAAAATAAAAAAAATTATAAATAATATGAAACGAAAAAAATAATATATAAAATATAAAAATATGTATATATATCATAATTTAGGAGAGAGTAATTGTTACCGGCTTTGCCATATTTGGGGAAGTACTTATACGATGTTTAATTTTTTCTCATTAGAAAAAAACGTTTTTTTAGAAAAAGAGTTCTAACTAATTTTTATGATTTTTTTCATGTGAACAGAATTCGTTTTCTCAATTATAAAATATAAATCATTTTAATTATCAACTCGATTTTTTATTTAATCCGTGAACTCAATTTCTAAAAAAACAAGTTTTATTTTGACATTAAAAAAAACCATAAAAAAGAAATGTTGCATATCCGGTCCTCAATTTGAATCGGTTGCTATAGGGAAATATTGTTCAACTCTATGGACAAGGACAAATGAAACCAGGACAAGAAAAAGGATACAAGAAGTGTGGAATCTAGGCTATTTACTTGTTTTCGCCAAAACACCCACCTCTCCTCTCCTCTCCTCACCTCTCCCCCCGCAAACAATCACACGCACATATAAATACATTACCTTCTTCACTCCGCTTCTCCTCTTTCCCCACATCTTCCTTCCCCATTACCACTCCCCCACATCTCATCCCACCCAAGCCAACAATTTCCCCACCCTCGCCCCCGAACCCCTGTTCACTGTTCACCACCATGACAGACCCCTGGCTCCGTTCCGCGATGTTCGACGACGCCCTCGTCGCCCAACTCCTCCTCCGTCTCCACCAAACCCCTGACTCCGACCCCCCTCACCCCTCCACCAAGTTCATGCTCACCACCGCGTCGGGTTCCCTGTTTCCAGTGGAGTGGGGGATGAGGCAGCCGAGGTCAAAGTCCGCGTCTGCGACCACGACGTCTGCGGGCACTGTGAAGAAGGAAGGGGAGTGTGCGAGACGGAGTCCGATGACCCCGCTGTCGTGGAGCGGCGGCGGCGGCGGCGGGGCTTCTCCGGGCGGTGAGTGTGAAGAGTCGAGTTTACCGTCTGATCTCTCACCCGCCACCGTCAGATCTAAGGTATGTATCGTCGGTAGAACAGTTTGTTTCGATCATTGGTGTCAGTGTTTGTTTTTGTAGAGTTGAGTTTCACGTTTTGTGAAAACATTCCATTTGCGTGACAATTTTTTTTCCGTTTTCTTCTCTTCTTTTTTGTCAGAATTTGTTTTCTTGGAATTCTGTGTTTGGTGGTTTGTCCGTCGAGGAAACATGTTGTTCGATTAAATTTTCAACTTTTGACTCTCTTGCCTCTCTCGCCAACCCCGAGCCGACCGATGAGATAGATCTTTTCCGGCGACGAGGATGACGCATATCGATGAAGGTGGCGGCGTGTGTGGTTTGGTTTGGTCGGGGCCCACACTTCGGTTGGGGGTGGGTCTGCGGAGTCCAAGTTGAGTTAATTGACGACGGTGCCCTTCACTATTCGAAGATATTACCGAGTCACGACCTGGTCGTCACCACAACAGAGAGAGGATACGAGGAATTCTTCCGCTTCACGTTTCTCTTTCGTCTACGGTCTCTGTTATTTTTTATTGTCCTCCGGTCATCCACTCGCCTTTTGATTTCTGTACAGGAATCTCATTTCCATCCCTGTTCCCAAAATGTCCTTGTGTGTCATCTGATTAATTTCAGCTGCCGAAGGGCAGTTTTGTCATAAAAGTCAGTCACACAGTGTTTCAAATGCGGTTTCTAGTTGCCACCAGGAAGCTTCACACAGTCATCTTCGTCAGTCATCACAACTTTAGAATACTTTATCGTTCTCTTTTCTGGAAATATGGTTTGCCCGGATTACCCCTGATATGGGGTCACAAACACTGTCTCTGCCATCAGGGGCAAATTGGACAGTTAATGGGTCAAATCTATCTGGTTAGGTGGGGCCCGGAGTGTGGGGCCTGTGAAGAGGAAGGGCGACGTGGTGGAGAAACGGGCGTTGGGTGGTCTGCGTTTGGGTTTGGTGGTAAGTTGGAGTGAGTGGGGATTTGATGATTGATGATGAAGAAGACGCCTCGCCTCGTGTACCCGTGATTGGGATATTTTTAATCCCATGCATCGCACCTTCCCAATCCTATCATGGAGCCTCATCATCCGTCCCCAGATCTGTTGTAGTGTATTTCGTGACCAACATGGTAGGTTGAAAGTTGAACAACCACATCCACAGGCCACAAATGAGTCAAACTAATGGTGTCGTGTGAACCTGCCCAATTCTCTTTTTCAAATTTCGCTTTATGTTTTTTGAGCTTTTTTTTTTTTTTTAATTTTTAATTTATTTATTTCTCTTTTTTAGTGAAGAAATGAGATGGATAGCGTGTGTGTGTGTTGGAGGTGGTGGAGTAGTGGGGAAGCCATGACGACCCACGCCGAACGCTTTCACGTGACACTGTCAACGACTAAAAAAAACCTTCTCAAGTCACGTGAGTGTCACGTGACTTGACCCGGTGGACCGGTTTTCTGTTGACGGATTCTTGGCCTGCAGTGACGTGACCGCCGTGGCGGTTGTCGTGGAAGTGGTGGTGGTGGTGTGGGTGGTACAGTGAGCAGGATGTCTCTGCCATGTGGGGGTGTGTGTGGTGTGTGTATTACAGGTCTGCGGCATTGAATTCAACTGATGCTTTCTTGTTTTTTCTATGGTGTTTTGGTTTCTTTTTTTTTGTTAATGCCAAAAAAGGAAATGACTTCCTTTTTTCGCGGCGCTTGTGTGTGTTTTTGTGGTGGTGTTTGTCTTGATGTGTTGAAGCTGCCCAGTTGTTGCTTCGAGACCATGCATAGTGGATTGACGGGGGCGCTTTGAAGTATATTGGGCCTACACATGGGATGTCTTCCCATATCAAGTATCTTGTGTTTCGTGGTTTTATTAATAAGGTTATGAGATTGAGGGGTTGTTAATTGGGAGTGTCGTGGTCATGGTCGTGGTGTCGTGCCGAGGGTGGTGCTTTATCGCGATTAATCTGATACAGTTGTTTTAAATGGAGGTCTCTAGAAAACGTGATGATCGAATTAGGAAGTGGAGCTTGATGGCATACCTTCTCTGGATTGGAAGGTACTTCTGCAAGACAAATAGACAGGAGATCTTTGCATTGTTTTGACTTTGTGGCATCATACACTGGATCGATTGTCCTTTTTGTGGAGATTAGCATAGGTTGTTGGATTTGTATTTAGAGGCACTGTTCAATTGTTGCAAGGCTTTAGCAATTATTGTTTTTGGGTCTGGATTTGAATCTTGCAGGGTCAGCCGTGAGAAAGGATGAAGATTCTTTTACTTGAAAGTCTCGATTTAGTTAAGTACAGTTCCTTAACTGGTGGAAATCTTAATCATGTGTTAGTCCGGTGACTCAATGTCATTGCTTTGGGTAATGGCCAGTGGAGTTATATATATCCATGCTTTGGGAGATGATGAGTGAATTTATTGCGGTAGACGAAGAGTATGATGCATGCAAGTGCTGATAGAGAACCTAATGGAACTAGGCAGCTAGACCTTATGGTGTAAATCATGTGAACTTTATATTGCAAGGCTCTCGGAAATGATAACTGATAAGAGAGCGTGGGGATGCATGTTGTGGTCCATGAGACCTTACATAAATAGCAAGTGCATTATGAACCTTAGTTGTTGAATTGGGTTATCTTTTTCTTGTGAGATTTAAGACTGATGATAAATGATATTGCTGTGGAATCTTGTTGATTGTATGCATAATAATTGAACGGAAGCTAAACAGATGTGGCAGTCCCATCTTGAGTAGCTGCACATTTTTTTTGTTGGTTTTATGTCCAATTTAAACTTCTGAGATGATATAAGTTGTGCCAAGTGATTTGCTATTGTTGACATGGATGTTATTTTGCAGTTGATGAACTTGTTTTTGTCTCGGGTCTGATCATGAGGTTTTCTTATTTCAGGGTGTTGGCACAAATGAGAACACTAACACAATCAATAAAAGATCAAGAAAGAAGAAGGTAATTTGACAGACTTTTGTTTGAGTTCTGATATTCTAGATCATGACTTGAGAATTGTTCGTTTTGTAGACTTAAAAGGCTTCATCTTTTTGCTGTTTTTTTTTAATTTGTTTCTACAGACATTCGCAGAACTTAAAGAAGAGGAAAGTTTACTCCTGAAGGAGCAGTCATACTTGGAAAAGGTTTGTTATGTCATTCTTCATTTAATTTTGATATCTGCTTGTGCAATCGATTCAGCTGGTTAATGATGCTGTGATCATTGAATAGGAGTTGGCAACAATTCGTGTGACACTTCAAAAACAGAGATCGCTAAACCACAGCTTGAAGAGACAGAAGGTAAAGTTTACTTTCTTCCTCTCTGTTAGAAGTTTGCCGTAAGCTAATGTGTCGGGTCTGGTACGTGATGTTACTAGAGAAAGGTAATTATACCCATGTGTTGTCATCGAAGAACACTCATGGATTCATTTTTTCCTCAATTCAACAAGTACATTATACATATGAGGACAAATTTACAAGATTTATGTATCTCTTTGATATCAATTGCCTGCTGTACAGACCTATTACATTGTGAGCAAGCCGTCATTTATCTACTGAAGCTGTTGAAACTGATGAGCCAAGATCTCAGTATAATGCAAACCAATATAACTTGCATTATTAATTTATTATTGCAATGGCTTCCTGGTTTATCAGGAGGGAAAATATCTTTGTGAGTTGTGATTAAATTTTTATCTGGTCTGTTAACAAGAAGTGCGTAAACTGATCAGAAAATGATTACTTCCTTTGACTCTTGGATTCCTAGTGATGCTTGCCTCCTTTCATTACTATATCATGATGCTTAAGAAATTAATTATGTGCTGATTTGATTCTGCTTGTCTAAATTATGTTACGCAGATTGATTTCCAACTAGAATCAAGATCAAAATCTGGCGTAGCATTGAGTGAGACGGTGGCCCAAAGCAGCACAACTGGCCCTTCCCGGGCAGAATCATCTACGCTGGAAGAAACACCCTCATGTTCACCTAAACATGTGAAGAACAACAAACTTCCGTTGCCTGAGTCACGCTCAGCAAATGCAACTGCTGGACACCAGGAGCAAGTCTTCATGCTACCTGATCTAAACTTGCTGCAGGATCTAAACATGCTGTCTGAGGACTTCGGTCCAGAGATCCTAGTGGGCGCAAGCTGAGTTGAGGTGTATCTGAGCCAAGCGCTACCTTTTAAGGGTAACTCTTAGCAGTATTAGAGAAAAAACGAGCTTGTTTCTATTGACGTCCAACAATTCTCTTGGCGACTTGTGAAGATCAATGCTTTCATGGGTAGCCAAGATATGGAATCATAATTCAACAGTTACGTAGGAAGGTCGTTCTTATGCCGGGTGTCTATAGGGAAAATCCCTCTTCTTGATTTTGCGAAGTACTGTGGAGATAGTTAACTTCATCTTGTGGATTGTTTTGGGTGAATAGTTTCTCACTTTCTTGTTTAGTGTTGAGAACTTGAGGATGATTTGGAGTAGATGTTCTTCAAGATTGAATTTCTTCATATTCTATGCATGCGACCTAGCTTTATCTTGTTCTGTTGCATTGCTTTGTGTGATAGTCCGATGATCAAATGTCATACATCTATCTTGTGGATGAAGCAACTAAATAGTGTGTCGAGGATGTTTGATCAATGTCCTGTTGCTCGTTGTGTGTCACTTTTTGTGTAGGAGCGTAAACCGCTTAATGGGATTTGTACAAAGTGGTCTCAGGATCGAGTTCTTCCGCACCATATTTTTTATTAATTCCTGCATTGAGCTTGTAATTAGAATAATCACATCGCTTATATTTTCACTGTCTCCGGTATGCTTGAACGATGATGATTACATTTACATGTGATCATTTCTAATCACGAGCCTCGAGGAGTTTCTTTGAACATATATATACATGTAGTTCACTCCGTCTTCTTTATACCCAAAACGCTTTGTTTCCGACTTATCCTCGTACGTCAGTGACATGCAGGAAATTCATATACTTTTCCTTCATTTAGGACGATATCATCCCCAAAACATCATGCGCCTCGACAATGGCAACAATTCAAGTGTTCCCATCAAGAAAAGGTTTGAGGATATTCAAATATACGTAATATTTATTGGAAAATATATGAATGACTCAAAATCAATCATATGGTTGATTTTATGTCGTAAGTTTTATTTTTATATTATAAATTGAAATTTTTTGTGTAAAGTGATTAATATATATTGTCAAATTTTATTGTATTTTATAACTAAAATCTGATAATATATATTTAATAATTTACAGTATATTTTTTTCATACTATAAAATATAAAATTTACACTATAAATCAGGCAATATGTTGTCACAAAATTAACCCAACGCATCCATATTTATTTGCTTGTAAATAATAAAATGACTCTTTTTCAAACATACTCCACGCACTCCTCGATTTTTCCTTGCAAAAAGGGGTTACTTGAACAAAATCTTTGGTGTAACCTATCCGAACAAGAAAGTGTCCTCTAATCTCAATGGCGAGGTCTATACCTTGTCATATGTCTAAAATCATACTTACACAACGTTTCAATTGGGAAATCAGATTGTCAGAAACTAAAATATATCGAAAAATATAATTTTTAGTAAAATAGAATATTATAAATTCGTATATTTTATGAAATAATCATACTTTATATTTGTTTTGTCCTCTTAAATTACACCATATTTTACTTAGAAACACTCTACGAATTTTACAACAACAAGTTCCTTACATTTTAGGGGTTGTTTGATATTGTTGTTCAAAATAACAAAAACAAAAATCAGTAATAAAAATAGAAAGTTATCAATAAAGAAAATCAAACTTATAATATAAAATGATTTTTTGGCAAGAGATCTTGAATATTGTATTTGGATGAAATAAAAAACATAAATAGAACTTACAATTTTCTTGTTTCATCCGTTTCGGAAATAAAAATCAGAAACAAACATTTCTGTTTCATAAGTTAGTAAAAAAACAAAAAAACAAAATGATATCAAACACAACCTTAGGGGCTGTTTGGTATTGTTGTTCAAACCCGAATAAACCAAACCAGTAAAAGAAATAGAAAATTAATGACGAAAATCGACATCATTTCACAAAATAAAATAATTTTGTATAAAGGAATATTGAATAGGAAAATATGTGATTAATTTTATATCGTAAGTTTTACATTTTATACTGTAAGTTGAAAACTTTATTTTCTTCGTCCCAAAAAAATTACATCGTTTTGCCATTTTGGTCGGTCCCGAATTATTTACAACATTTTCACTTTTAAAGAGAATTGTGTGGTTGAGAATTAAAGAAGGTAAAAAAAGGAAAAATTGTGTAGTTGAGAATTGATGTTCAAAAAAGAAGGAAATAAATGTTGCAATTATAATGGGAAGAAAGGAGTATATTGTAAGTTGATAAAATATATACTGTCAAATTTTTTTATATACAATATAAATTTTTCAACTTATAATATAATGATAGTTAATACATAATCACTGAATCAGCCCCAACACATCCTATTATACTCAAATGAAACAAATAATAAAAATAAAAAATCATTTTTTTATTTTTTGTTTTCTATCTCTATTTTATGCTTTAGAAAACAAAAAATGTGAAACGAAAAACAAAAAATAATCCCAAACCATTTTATTTAATCAATTATTTAAATAAAATAGATAATAAAAAACATTAATGATATCAATCAGTTTCTTTTCGGGGCTCTGCTTTTTAGCTCCTTGTGTTGTTGTGTGATGTAAATATGGTGAGCAAGAGACTGCTCCTAGTGTTGTTGTGTGATGTAAATATGGTGAGCAAGAGACTGTGTAGGAGTTTGCCTACTAAAATTCTTCCTCTAAGTTTACCTTTTAATGTTAAAAGTATGACGCTTCAACATAAAATAAGTTTACCTTTTAATGTTAAAAGTATGACACTTCAACATAAAATAAGAAGTAGCGCTTTAACAGTTAAATTTGACTAAGAAAACTTAGGTGAAGAAATCAGGAAAAGAGGAAGTGTTACACCAGTAGTTCAACATCTTCACTACGTAACAATTCCACAAAACATCACAGGGAACTCTATAACATAATGTTTCACTAATCTCCTTTCACAATAATGTAAGCGCGCCAGCAAATCAACAGAATTCGTGCAGACATATGTTTCATCGAAAAACATTACACAAATCACAAACGATGAACTAATAAATCCCCCCTCTGACACCCTCCTTTCCTCTCTCCGATGGAACCCGACGGCCGCATCGACGGCGCGGCGGCGATCCCAATCGGGCCAATCCCGACCCCACTCTTCCCCTTTCCCTCCACACCCCCCCTTCCCTTCCCTTACCTTCCCTTCTCTTCCCTCCCCTCCGCTCCTTCTACACATGCCACCAGAAATCCCCCTTCGCACACCAGCCATGGGAAACGGGATCCCTACGATTCAGGTTCGTGCCGGGAGGCGAGGCGCCGCCGGCCCCGTGGGAGGAGGATTTCCAGAGCTATAGGAAGGTTATGGGCGTGATTGGGATCTTTGATTGTGGTGCCAGTGGGGATTTGGAGGTTTTTGGGGATGTGTTTGAGGGGAAATGTAAAGGGTTTGGGAACGCGGTGGTGAGACGGTGTTTCGGGTTTAGTCCCGGGGAAGAGCAGGTGTGGACTCGAGTTGGTTAGAGATGCCTGATTTTGATTTTCTCGTTGGTTACGTTTTGGATTTGTGATGAATGTGATGGTTATTTTGTGTTATCCAATTCTGCTTGCTTGATCATGGTGGTGGTAGTTTTGTGATTGGGACTCAGGTGAATTGCACGAGTCGGGCTTGGGTTGAGGTGTCTGGAATAGTTGTTATAGTTCGAGCTGTATTTGCTCGATGAGCTGAATTATCAGAAGATCAGAGAGTGGATCGTGTGCTTATTTGTGTTAGAGAAGAGAGACAAAGCAGGTGAAGGATTTAAAATATGAAGAATTGATTTTTTGGCACCACTCGAGTAGAGGTAGCACATAAATTTTGGATGGAAGTTTGATGTGACTTCTAGTATAGAAATGGCGTTAATTGTTAGAAGAAGTGCCTTGTTTTAGTGTAGTAGGATGGTTTGACCGATTACAGAAGGAAGAAGGATACACTTGCTTAATATACCCAAGTCGCACATTCTTCACGATCCATGATTTTTCCTTTCACTGGTCATAGGACTAATCCAAAGTGATAGCAATCATGGCATATAAAAACGTTTCTTTGGTCCTACTTCAAAGTGGTCGAGGCTCTATAGAGTTGATTCTTGTTTCATTTTGCTGAGTTTGATGGTTTGCATCTCGTGGGTGTTATTTGATTGACGGTATTCATTCTTTGTCTGCCGTGATTGCATAATTCATGTAAAGAAGCTGTTTTTTATAATTTGGATGCCAAATGAAATGAGGCATATTATCCACCTATTTTTTGAGAAACTTTGTTAAAGCTTTTTCTTTACTATGGATTCTCAAACTCATTTTTACTTCATCCCTCCCCTCACCTTGACCCACTTACCTAGATTTTTGATATTTTCATCTACTGCAGCTCGAGTATGGAAGTAAAAGGGCGGGTAATTTGATCTTGTTTCCTCCAGCTGACCGACAAACATTAGAGATGCACTTGCACACGATGATGCAAGATATTGCCGCCTCGCTACTGATGGAATTCGAAAAGTGGGTTCTGAAGGCGGAATCAGCTGGAACAATTGTGAAGACACCTCTAGATTCTCAAGCCAGTCTGAGCTCAGAGGAGGTTTCTGGTTTAGGTGTCATGTGGATTTCGAGCACTTAAATTCATTCTTCAGTTTCAGCTGCCCTTACTATGTAATGGTCTGACATTGATTCGTAATTATGTCTGATGGAATAGGTAATCAAAGCCAAAAAAAGGAGACTTGGTCGAGCTCAAAAGACTATAGGGGATTACTGTTTATTGGCAGGGTCCCCTGTTGATGCTGATGCTCATTATAACACTGCTTTAGAGCTTGCAAGGGTGACAGCAGATTACTTCTGGTATGCTGGGGCGATGGAAGTCAGTGTCTGTGCCTGCCTGGTATGTTTTTCTTGCGGAAGACTTAGGATATTGCTCTATATTAATGTTTGTAGTTGAACTGAGATAGTGTTCTACTCTTGACCTTTTCTTGTTTCAAAATTCAGTGAGTTAAGACTTACCAAAACAAATCCAAGTCAAATCAAGTCTTTGCTCCTCAGCCTCTACTTGTCTACTGCATGGCTTCTTTACCCATCCTATATAAGAGATCAGGGTTGTCTCTTTTGAATTGTCTCATCTATCCCTCAAAGAATTACATCTCTACTTCCCCCAAACATCTACTGAAATAAGACGATGTGCATCTCTCGCATTTTCTATTGCATGGGCCTCAGACTCTCTTTGACTTGAGTATGTTGATTAAAGCTTGTTGTTTCATTTTCTGAACATCATGCAGGTTCATCTTTCAACTCTTTATCCATATAGCTTGAATATCACATCTGTAATGATGTAATAATCAAAGATAGCTCCTGGAAGTGATCCTCTTTTTTTTTTTTTCTTGTTTGGTCTTTGATTGTATCAAGTATCTACTGCCCCCTACTACTATGTGCTTGAAGAAGAAAACGATGTGTCTGAAGTTGATGGACAGTAGTTACAATTGCAAATTGTAGTGTTGTGCTTTTGCTACAAGTCAGGAGAAATGAGCTGGAAGGATAAGATTAACATGAATGAAAAGTCAATAATTGGATATAGTAGGGCATGGAAGGGCAGGGTCTTATCAGTTCGTTGGACCTTTTCTGTTTGATAATTCATTGGGACTATTTTTAGTTTGGGAGTGCGTGAAAAAAGAATAGGTCTTTGTAACTATCTTCTTACAAGTTTGTAAGTCATGACAAAATCATTAGTTGCTCATAATCACCTTGCCAAGAAATTCGGCACCACCCAATGATAGGTCGTTGATGTGAGGTTGATAATTTGACCACCGCAACAGATACGGTTCCTCATGGAAACAATCTCTTGGTTGCAAGGCAGTCCATGCTCATTTTTAATTTTCTCTCTTCGATCCCACTCTAAATAAGAGCTTTTGACACTTGGTAAGTTGATGTTATCGTAGGCTAGGACCTTCTCATGTGAAAGTGGTTGTCTAACTGAATTCATAGTTCGTCAAGTGCTAATGTGAAAATCGGTAGGAGGTGAATCGGTTTTGGCTTGCTTTCACTTTGCTCCTTGGTCATGTCCTTTGATGATGCTCAAAATATTCTTTGGTTAAACTGCTTAAGTTCGTTTGATGTTGCCTTAACAGATGGATCATATGGGCCAGAGGGATTCTAACTTGGAGGAGGAGGTCAAGTATCGCTACAATAGTGTTATTTTACATTATAGGAAGTCATTCATACAAGACAATGCTCAGAGGTATAGCTGATGATCATTTCTTTTTACTTGCTTGCAGGAATTTCCTTGGATGAAATTTATATAAATAAGCTTTTAGCTAAGGACTCCATCGTCGTGACATGCCATCCTTGGGATCGTTTGTTTTTTCTTCTGTTTTTTGGCTGATTTCGACCGCTATTATTTGTCCTTGAATTTATATTTTCTCCCTCTAGCTTCCACAATTTTGCAACTTACTTTTACATCCTTTTTTGTGATCTTTCATTTACTTGGCACACTATGAAGAATTCTATTTTTAATGTGTCATCCACTTAAGCAACCCAATCTGCTTGTTTTTCATGGCTGGATAACTAAGTCCAGGACATGAGATGCTGAGGTGGGTGATTACCAAATTGTTTTGCCAAGTTGGAGTGGCTGATAGATAAATCTTTGGCTATGGCATCTTTAATATCTTTTTATTAAATGCCTGTAGAACTTGGATAGTTCATGTTGCTCTTTGTTTGTCATTTATCATGTTGGTGTATTCTGGTACTGTTAGTCTGCTTTAAAGGTCTTTATACCAGAGACAGGAACTCCATGCGGATTCTCTCTTGCTGATCTGATGTAAACAATAAGCATTTCCAAGTGGCTTTCTACAACTTCACTAAAATTCTGCAGTCATCTAGTTGCTAGATTAAGTGCCATGAGTACATTTACACTTGTCATTTGACTAGGATTTCAACAGTTTTTTTTTTGGTTGCAGAGTCTCACCCCTGAGCTTTGAACTGGAGGCCACTCTGAAACTGGCTAGGTTTCTTTGCAGGTAATTCTGTCTAGTTTATACCTGTGGACTCCAGAAAGGGAATCCTTGGGTCACTTATATTTATGTATGCTCGTTTTATATCAATCATGCAATTTATGCCACTTTGTTTATCTGCTCAAGCCCAGATATCTCAATAGCCATTCATAATCTTGATTAGAAGTTGAGGAGGTATTCAGAATAAACTTGCTTACTACTGGATACCGAACTTAAAAATTGCTCAGTAATAAATTCATATGTTTTACCAAAACAATTCCACAGCAGCACCAGTTGCTTCAAAGGATGTGTATTTCCCTTTTTAATCTTATTTTTCCTTTTGAAAGAGTATTGTACAATGTTGCAATTGATATCTTCTAGTTGTCCAATTGTCTCGGAAAGCATGGTGTTATCTTGCACTGGTTTCTGTCATCTGCTCTATGCTACCATCCACTTGTGAAATTATTTCATCTAACTTATCAACAGTGGAGAACCATAGTCACAAGATTGTCTTTACAATGGAACTGAAGTGTTCTATTTCCTTTGTCGTACTAATAACAATTTGGTAGTCATTGTTCATAACTTTGGTGAATAATCCAGAATATGGGTGTCAGTATGTGTAATTTGAATCGTATATGGAGATTGACATCCTTTCAAGTTCATGCCCTTTGAAGTCTTCTTGAAGGAAGTTTGCTTTTGACAGGAGAGATCTGGCAAAGGAAGTAGTAGACTTGTTAACAAATGCTGCAGATGGTGTAAAATCTTTGATCGATTCCAGTGATCGTTTGGTATTGTTTATAGAGATTGCTCGCATATATGTGAGTCTTGGTTATGAGAGGAAAGCTGCCTTCTTCTCCAGGCAGGTAGCTCAGTTGTATCTGCAACAAGAGAATAGATTGGCTGCTATCAGTGCCATGCAAGCTCTGGCAATATCTTCAAAGGCCTATCGAGTTCAAAGCAAAGCATCTTTTTCATCATTTTCTTCCTCCAAAGTAAGTTTGCATTAGAGGCTTGGCCATCTTACATGACTAATTCCTTGCAGTAGAGGTTTTGATCCTTGTTATCCCCAGTTACAGCATAGCTATTGAGCATGAATCTCTCACTATCATTTACTTTCTATTATCAATATTTGGTGGTAACTGGCTCTGCTACTTACCTGGCTCTTTGTCATGAGGTCATATGTCCACTTATTGGTTCAATTAGAAATTTGGAAAAATTAGAAGTGAAATTGGTGTTTAATGTTTTTGAGGTATCTTATAAAATGAAAGTGGGAAAGCAGGACTAGGTCATTGAGTACAGATTTTGCTCTCTGTTCTGCAAGTGTCAAGGTGCTTGTGTTGCGTCATACCTCACAAGCCCTCTAGTATATTGCTTGTCTCATTCTCTTCTTTTTTTCCCTATCCTTCTTTTTTCTTATGTGTGTGTGAAACTAATTTTCACCTTATCTTTCCTTGCTGATTTATTTATTTATTTTGATTATGTCATTTTATCTGTCATTCTTGTTTCAGTTTTTGCATTTTCCGTTTCTTCCCTCCCTCATTTTCTTGCACAAATGCCTATTTGGCTATTTCTCTGTGTGGGGATTTGCAACATAGATTCCCTTTTCTATAAGTAATTTTGTTTAGATGATTAATTAATGTATATGTATTATTCTCTCCGATTCAAATTAGTTGAAATGTTTCGACTAGCTACAAAAATTTATGTGTGTTTTGAATTTGTGTGGATTTTGATGAAGAAAAGTTTTTTTTGTTTTTTTGTTTTTGCGGTAGTAGGGTTAGTGGAGTCTACAGTAAAAGATGAGATAGATTTATTATGCCCTCCCTACTGATTTACATGTAATTATTTGACCCGACATGAGATTTTATGTGTTGAAATTTTGTAAAACTTGGTGAAAATAGAACATTTTTTTAGAGGTAGTGGGGTTTACTGTAGCAACTGGGAGAAGAGATAGTAGGTGTATCGTAGAAAAACATGATTGATTAGATTTTTTTGGGATTAAAAATTTGCTAAAAGGGGAAAGATTGTAAGTAAATTGAGACTACCCAAAAAGAAAAATGTTGTATATATTATGGGACGGGGGGAGTATTTTTTTATGTGAAAATGTTACAAAAAAAACGTTTCATTGATTTTGGGACGGTCTAAATATGAAAATATTTCAATTAATTTGGGATGGAGGGAGTAATTTTCTTTTTGCAATCCTTTTACTGAGGTGTGTGGCTTGTGCCTTGCTTCTAGTATGTAGGCTCTTGAACTGGAGTTGTCTAACCCTACGGATGTTGTGTTCGAGACTAGTGTCTCAGTCACGCTTGAGAATGCCGTTGATGAGCATAGTTTTTCTGCTGATCAAGAAGCTGAAGAGTACTGTTTTCTAAAGACAACTATAGACCGGGAGTCCTCTGCTAGGGTTCTGATACCACTTTAGCATTTCAAGTTGCCTATCCTTGATGGGTCCTTCTTCATGAAAGAGTCCTTGGACCAGGTGGTCACAGAAGCAGAGCTGAATGCTTCTATAATGAGCATGATATCAAGAATAAAAGTAAGGTGGGAATCTGGACGGAACAACTCAGCAGAATTGAATATTAAGGATGCTATGCAGGCAGCTCTTCAAGCATCGGTCATGGATGTGCTCCTCCCTGATCCATTGACTTTTGGCTTCAGGCTCACTACAGGTGAGTCAGGAGGGGAGGATCAGGATCGTTCTCTGTATCCATCGTCAAAGGACACGGTTCTGGCTCACAACATGACTCAGATGGAGGTTTTGGTTCTCAATAATACAAAAGATGCAATAAAGATGAATCTTAGCATTACATGCAGAGATGTAGCTGGGGAGAACTGTGTCGAGGGAGATAAATCAACTGTGTTTTGGGCTGGTAAGTCCCTATTACTCTCATGAATATATTCATTCCCAATCTTTCAGAGTCGCATGGGATAGGCTACTGAAACAAGTTGCTGGGTTTGTAGGCTTCATTGTTTGCTCTAGTGCTTCACATGCTGCTGTTGTATTTGATTATCAGATTCAAAACATGGCCTCATTTGTTTCATTTTTCTGAAGTTGTCTTTGCACAATAACCTAATTAGAGCTGTTAGGATAAACGGGAAGTTTAGTATGTTTTTTTGTTGTCATGGGTGCTGCTACTATACTTCATCAGAATATGAACTCCAAATTCTGTCATAACCAGCGAATGATATAGAGGTTCTGGGCAGCCGTGTTACCAAGCTCTTCGGCAGTAAGATAGGTCTAGTATGACAGAATGCTAGTGTGGCAGAAGTAGATTTTTTGTCTGTCTTCTTGTAGATCACGTTTTGGTACATGATGTCCCATGAGTCGTGCAGGGGGTTAGAGATCTCAAATACCTTGATATGCTAATTGAGTACAGCATTTTCATCTTTACCTGCTTGATTTGTCAGGTGTGCTTACTGGAATCAATGTGGAAGTGCCTTCACTAGGAGAAATAAAGCACCGTTTTTCCTTGTACTTCCTCGTCCCTGGTGAGTACACCTTAGTTGCTGCTGCCATGACATATGATGCTAACGAGATTCTTAGAGCTCGTGCAAGAAGCAAAATACCTGATGAGTCCCTTGTATGTCGAGGACCGCCATTTCACGTTCATGTCAGTGGTGGCACATGACAAGATTGAATTCATTCATTCATCCAAAGAGAAGCCAAGATTGAAGCATGGAAATTGAGCATGCGACTAAAACTTCAGTTATTTGCTTTTGTTCCCACACAACGAATCAGCATCGCATTTATATGTTCAATGTAATAGGCGTGAAAATTGATCATTTCTGACCTTTTGAGGCAAAGTGATGTTTGTATGAGAAAGTAAAATCATGTGTTATATTGTGTGAGCTTCTGCTGCTGGTAGCATTCAGGGTTCGGCTGCTTGTCGCGTTCAACGCAATTCATTTTATGCATATGGATCTCTCAAGTCTCCTATTGATGTAATTTGTCTCACTAGATTTGAGTTTTTTCAGCTATGTAAGACAAGCCCGGTGGTACTGTATAATTTTTGCCTGGGTCAACATGAAGCTCAATTTGAGTTGTCTTCTGCTATCCCGGAGGTCGAAACTTCGATCGTCTATTTAGAGGTCTGATACTGGTCGCATCAGCGGGTGATCTCTCTCTCATGTATGAGAGAAGACTTTTTAGGGTCTTGTATCGTATGACGGCCAAGCTCTTCTGCCATGAAGAGGTGGACTATGCGAGGTCATGGCTCGACAGGGCCATTACACTTGCTCCTGATATTCTTAATATATTTGCGCTTTGCGTCACATATTCATGCCTCAGCACGGTTTGGAAGAGGATGTTCAGCGTTCTAGCATGAAGGATGATTTTATGAAGCATTGTGTCGAAACAGAGCCTAATATTTGGCCTGATATAAAAGAAATGAAGACTGGTTTTCTTATCATAGTGACAAAGTGGATAACTGAATGGGAACAAGAGCAAGTGAACACAATGGCAAAAAAAGTGACAAAGTGGATATCTGAATGGAAACAAGAGCGAGCGAATAACGGTAAAAACTTAAAATTAATTGGTTGCGTCAGCCGGGAATCGAACCCGGATCTATTGCTTGGAAGGCAATTATCCTGACCTTTGGACTACTGACGCATGCTTCAATTATTCAAAACTATTATATATAATCAGTAAAACGTTATAAAAAATCATTACCATAATTCACTTGTTCTTGTAGATCACTGCCAATAATCATTCGCTTGTTTCAACGTAACACTCGTTATGGTGGCGATATAATATAGGTATCATTTACTCGTTTGGGCATGGCTCTTATTGGGCTTTCGCCTTGTCCAATCTGTGTTTTTTGGATCAAACACGTCTCAGATGACCAGTGATCCTTTCAAAAAAAAAAAAATAAAAAAATAATGACCAAGGATGCTGCTAATTGCTGTATAATTATAAGAAAAAAAGATGTTGGTTGTTATCAACATATAAATTATATGTTATTAATAAATATCTAACGATGGAGATTTTTTAAAAAACTGTTTTTTGTTTTTGAAATTTCTTAATCATTTAATCTCTATCATCCATTAATCTCTAATAACAATTTATGATAATATCATTTTTTTTCTTTCCCCTAATTATAATGATGCTTTATATAACATGTTAATTTTTGCCAAATAACTGATCTCCCTCGTTTCCCATCCTATTGTTGAATTTCTACTAGGAGTGATGCATGATTGTGTATCATCAAATCATGCAGCAGTGTATGAAACATGCCTTGCAAATGGAACATGTGTACAAAAGGGAGTCTCATCACATAATGCACCATATAGAATTGCAAATACTATCGCAACAATATTGAAGGCATCGCTGGCAAATGAATACAAAACAGAAATTAATTAGTGGCATGTATGGAATTGACATGTCCTATTGTATTACTATATGCATGCCTTTTCATCTCATCTCATACATCTTTTCATTCAACAACATTGTCCTTTGTTTAGATCACTCTTGTACTTGAACATATCCTTCGATCATGTCAGAAAGTTGCCTAACTTTTTTTATCATCTCAATGATCACTTCCCAATTCTATCCTTGTGTAGGAAGAGTTTCGTCCTCACCCCACCAACGGTCATTCTAGTTTCATTGTCAAAAGCTTTTGTATCCTATGAGCAAGATAATCGCTTGACATTTTAACACTCCTTACGGTATATATTAATTGAGGAGTCACGCGCAAGGAAAAGTATATGAAATTTATGTCACAACATCAGACATTTCTCTTAGCAAGTTTTAAGTGAAACGCATAGAACTTATCCAATTATTATGTCACATTGGATATAGATTTTTGGATATTCTATCATCAGTTCGAATTTTAAGTAGAATTAGTTCTTCAAGATGATATCAAAATTATAAGTCATGGGAAATGTTAGATAGGTCATGGGAAATGTTAGATATATATTTTTTAATCTTCATTCATCGATTCGGAGTTTTTTTTTTATATAAAACTATGTCGGGAATAGTATAATAGTGATTTTACAGCAGAAGGGCATCAATGAATGTTGGTCATCATTATCAGAAGCTGGCAACAATGGAGAGATCAGTGGGGGGACCTGAAAGGGTAATGCAATGCATGATATGTGAGTACTGGGCATGGGGACTGCTCTGTGTGTTCATTCATGTGAAAGGTTTGGCCATTGCTTGCAGGGATCTGATGCAAATATGAGAGTGCTTTTGTGGTCCAACATTATATTATCATCATTATTGTGATCAGTTTTCCCATACATATATGAACAATGATCAAAAGGTAAACATTTGGAATTATAAAAGTGGGCAAAATTGGGGTCCAAAAAAAGAAAAAAGAAAAAAAAAAAGAGAATGAGTGTATATGCAGAAGATGAAGGGATGAGAAAAAGGCTATGTTTATATGTTGGTGGTGTGTGCAAGTTAGCTAGCTAGGTTGGGCAATTGTTTAATGCATTTTGTTACAACATTTGTCATGGGACAATAAACTCATCCAAACTTTTAATACATATACCGCTCTCTCCGTTTCAATAAAATTACAAACGTTTGATTTTTATTTTTATTGAGATAAACTTTGATTCATATTGTATGATGATCAAACATTATTTTTCATAAATTTATAACGAAACATCGATGATAATTTAATTTAACTGTTATTTTAACAGAATATGGGTTGTGAGACGATTAACATTATTATTCAATAAGAAAACGAATCTTCTCATAATGCATATTAAATAGTGAAATATACGGTGATATTGTAATTTGAATGAAACAGATGGAATATTAATTAGGGGTTGTTTAATAACGTTGATCAAAACTGTAAAAATCATACCAGTATCTGAAATATAAATCGATAATGACACTAAAAAATATACAATACTTTATAAATTAAAATATTTTTTTTAAAAAAAAAACTTAAATATTATACTAACATAAATCAGGGAGTAGTTGCCAAGCAGGGGAGGACTAGTGGTTACGAGCAGGCCCGGCCGGCCCTAAGGAATTCTCTATGCAATACGGATTTGTTTGTTCAAAGTTAAAATAAAGCCAATGACAGAGAAGGGGTGAGACAGATTATCCATAATTGTTATCATTGTCGTTCATGTTTTAATCAATTTGTAGTGTCTCTATTATTCTAAAGCCAGACACAAATGTGTCCTAGGAAGTTGGACTCCAGATGACATAGTATGGTTTTACGCACGCTTTGTTAAAAAAAAAAAAGAAAAAAAAAGAACAAGACAAAAAAGAGAGTATGTTTAACGCTAGGTGATATTTAGCATGTCACACAGTTTGATGAATCTTGGATTTCTCATGCCAAGTCAAATTAGTAGTCGATCGATATGTCACGATTTCAATGAGATTGATATTTGGAATCATACATAACATGATATCTTTAGACGGATCATCGAGCTAGCACATATATGGTGACTATACCAATCATACACTTCCAAGAATCTGAAATCTTTTCACCTTTGTTTTCATGTGTCCTAGTTATTGTGTCTTTATCTCTTTCATTTGTTTTTCTTTTCAAATTCCCCCAACTTCCATTTTTCCTTCACATCGTACTCTTTGGATAATATTTTCTATCATCAACAGTCACATCTCTTCTTCTTTGGTTGAAAAAGAATGGGGAGATAACCCAGTTGAGAATCTGATTTTTTTGAGGAATGGAATTTCGTCACGTCGAGTTGAGGAACTAGATATGTCAACTTCACTGATTAAGGCATTGAACATATTCAGTTTGAAGAGGCTCCTTTTGGTATATTATCGAGATAAGGAATTTCACGCCTGACCAAACTTTATATCTTTCTTTTATCCCTTTCTCTTTCGTCCATTCCCTCCAGAATTTACTTAGGGGGTGTTTGGTAATGTCGTTTAAAATAATAAAAACTAAAATTAATAATAGAAACAAAGAATAAAAAAATGACATGAACCAGAACAGAAATCGAAAATCATTTTTGTTGGTTTTTTGCTTTCTGCTTTGGTTCGATCAGTTTGGAAACAGAAGTTAGTAACAATCGAATTAGATTTTCATGATATAGCGAATGCCTCAACATGATTTGTAGTCATAGGTGAGTACAATTAAACCGCCAACGAGGCTTATCTAACGTTATTCAGAACCTTAGACTACTGATGTAAGCACATCCATATACGAATATCACCTTGTGCATATCTTATACTAGTGCACGAGAGTGATGTGTGAAAAAAAGAGAATAAAACTAGGTTGAAAATGATACATCCTTCCTTTTCCAAGAATGATGCTGCTTCAAGAAATATGAGATAGGAAGGAAAAATGGCTAAATTGTACAGTGATATGACGTGGTCATATTATTTCTGAAAGAAAATTTCGAAGGATTTTTCTTTGGTCAACCGAATAGTCCACAAATTCGAAGAATCTTTTAAGTCAGTTTTCGTTGACGGGCTCACCACCACAAAGTAGCTCCAACAGCTTTGATCCCTTAACCTCTTTTCTTCCTGGAGGAATTGATTGAGCGACTTATCAGGATGTTCATATTGTTGGCAATTCCTATTCAAGCTAAGCCACAGTGCCACACACTTCTCCATCATCCCAAACGATATAATGATCAGAGACTGATTCACATGTGTTGTTTATTGTATATGTGCTACTATATGCTGTACTTCTCTATACTTAATTGCGGGTATTTTGATTGGAAGAGACATATTATGCAGACAGATAACGATAGGTTTCGATGATATTGTGTTGGCCGAAAACAAAATAGTTGTTATTATCTCAGTTCAATTTAAATTGAACTATGTCTAAAATAAATTGGTCATCAGAACATTTATGAACATAACTTTTAGTAGGGTCTCCAAAAAACACAGCCAGTTTTGCTGGGCTTTTATTCTTTTGTTAGGTTCATTAGTGATTTTTTGAAAAAATAATGGATCATCCATGTATTCGCCAAAGAATAAGGGATAAATTATGGACAACTCAAAGTTTAGACTTTGATATGTTCTTTGCGGATACTTTTATTTCTAAATTAATGAATTGTAGATTATGTTCCTTGCAAAAACTACAATCTGAAAAAGACAAAAAAAACTTGCACAACAACATTGTCAATTATCATCGAAAGGGAACCAAATATCGACGGCGAATGACGATTACAGATGGTGAAGTTCACATCTGATATATCATATCGCGCCATGAACATCGACAAAACGTTACGACAAATTTAAATGTCATTTTCATTTGAAATTCCAATAACAAAGGGTAGACATGACACTCATGTCTAATCGCAATAGTATGTACCACCATGTAGTTGTCTTCACCATTCTATTTTTGCCAAAAAAAAAAAAAAAAAAAAAAAACGATAATGGTGAGATGGAAACCACAAGACACCTAATATGGATGTTCCCTCACATCCAAACTCCATCGACCGGTAAAAAAGAATTGGCATGAACGGTTTATTCTACTTATCTCTTTTCCACGCACTTGGCGTTCGTTCATTGATTTGGATTTGGATATCAGCAAATCAGTTGAGTCTCATTAGAAATCAATCATAGAAAGTCCAAAACATTTAACATAGATATTTTCTCCGTTTTATAATTATTACAATAATATATATTTGAAGAAATTTCATTTTTATTTTTAACAATGTCAGAAAAATATTAAATTAAAATTGGATTAAAATTTATATTTTAATATATCATTGATATTTCATAATAATTTTTATAAAAATAATACTTAATCATCACAAATTCAAAATCAAAATATATATTATCGCACATATACTTTAAGACGGACGAAATGATATACTGAAATGTGACTCAAAATATATATTATCGCACATATACTTTAAGACGGACGAAATGATATACTGAAAATTGTCACATTTCTTATCGATAAAGGCCATGGCGCAACTGTTGGCTCCGAGACTTTTTACTCATCAATAGAACCGTCGCAAATCTTTAATGGTTGGACGGCGACAGTTTTTCTTCAGGTAATAAAAAGCATTTTCAATGGTCAATTCCCGTTTTTCTCATTCTGGAAATTAGATTCTCCAACAACATTTCCAAAACTAATGCACTGACGAGTATTTTTTAGTTGACTAAAAACTCTTCTGGTGTAAAGATGAGTAGACTCATACCCGAAAGGTTTTTCCGATTAGCACAGGGAAACCAGCTCTGATCACTAGCTATCATAAGCTGGTTTTGAGATGTGGAGACCGTCACAATTATAATTATCCTTGAGTTATGCTCGAAATTGTGCAATACACAAAAAGGATATGCAAAAATACGTATAAATATCTTTAAAAGAAAAGAGTTTAAAATCCACACGCAAAAAACATATTTAAGCTTATTTTAATGGTTATGCAATGGTCTTTTATGTCTTTTATTGATTTAGAATTAAAGTTAAACATATGAATGTATGACACATTTGCAATAAAATTCAATTGAAAATATCAAAAGAGAAATAATCAATAAGTTTTCAAAGTTTAAAGGAAATTATGCAACAAAAACAAGAAAACCAAAAAAAGCAACCACCAGGAATTGAAACAAGATCAAACGCATAGTAAGATTGCCAATCAAACAACTATGAACAAGTTATCCAAGTTATATATAAAACTTAAAAGACCCAGGGGCCACAAGACCCTAACCCCTTAGTAAATCCGCTCGTGGGGGCGAGTATGTTGTTTTCGACTGATTAACCTGATCATCGGGTTTATGAGTTATTCAATGAATCAAAATAAAAATCTTTCAAGATTTTTTTAAAAATAAAAATAAATAAAAATCTTTCGGAATAATTATTTAAAAATAATATTTAAATATCAAAATAAATATGAACATATAATTGTCATAGATAAAACGTTACGTCAAGATATATTGTGATATGCCATGGACAATTCAATACCTTCATTATAAAAATGGAGGTTATTGGCGACAACCATTTTTAGTGACTGGAAATGATGTCGCAAATAACTTTTTCACTAAATGACTTAACAACAACATTGTTGCTACTTAACGACAGTTTCGTTCGCTATATTGTGACAAAGCAGAGGTTTGTCGCTATCTATGTACCAATAACTTTAACGACCAAATCCTATTTTCGGTTGTTAATTATAGATTGTTTTTATCGCTAAACCTTATTCCTGGAATGCAAAGGTTAGAGACGATTTCACTAATTTCAGTCACTAAGTTGGTTTTCAGGAAACACATATTTTGGGTTAGCAAACCAACATCTAACATAAGCAAACATCCAATGTCAATGTATCAACCCAAATCTACACGATACATAAGGTTTTCGTGCGCACACTAAAACATTCAACATATACAAACATCAATCCCAAAAAATAGATAACAGCTTCTAAAACACGTGAGTCTACTCTGTTGTATAGGTTATAGGGATCTCGAGGATCGTGAAGAGACTGATTAAGATAAGGATTCGACCAATTACGTCTAAGCGTGATGTCGAGGACGTCGCATTGCTCTTCTGTTGAACTTTCATATGTATATTCTGTTAGCATTCAGGGGAGAGCTTAAGGGAGGATACCACGTCCTAATCGGACCTGAGTAGAATACACATATGAATTGGACCCAACTGTTAACCCAAAAACCTAAACTGATGGGTTATGGGTTCCTCGTATATATATTCTACTCTTTCTGTTTCTCCACAGTTGATGTGGATAAACCTGCTCACACATATCCTCAACATATTCTTTTTCTTACTATTGATGATAACAAAATTTATTTCTCACAAGGTTCCTTGATGTATTTTATGTGAGTGTTGCATATTCATGAACATGTACACTCATACATAGGACATTTCACAAGCAAGATTCAATCTGGAAGAAGCAAATTGAAGAATCAAGATCCAAGTGAGGTGTTTGCAACACATTAAGCATGTGAAAGCATTTGGAGCTGCAATAAGTGCTGATGTAATACATATGTGTTGTCCACATATAAAGATATGACAATTCAGCAAGTATTTTAGGAGCACCAAAGTCATAAGTACTACGAGCTTTCAAGAATTGTTCTTGATTGTGATATTATGGGTCAAAATCTCAAAATCGTATTTTTCATATTTCTCGAGGAGTTAAATACTTTTCAAAATTTATTTATATATTTGAATCAAAAAACATAGGCTTCTTTTATTGTGGAAATGGTTAGAGATTTGTTCCTATTTTTGTGGATTTCATGTAACAAACCAACTGCTCACTAACCCATTTTCAAAAACTATTTTGACGCATTGTATTTAAAGGAGACTCATTGTTTTGAAACCTGAAGCACACAAAAACCGATTTATAACTAAGACGAATTTGGAGATCAAAGTTAACGAGTGTCTCTTTTGATTTTAATCAACCGAGGTTTGAAAAGGCTTTGAATTTCGTTTTCCTATGACCTTCTCAGGTGAATTCTAAAACCTTTGTGTGGTCCTAGATAAGTTTTTATTACTGTGATTGTCATAGGGTTAGATCGAGTCTTGTATGTGATTGATAAATTCTGTAAATGAAATCGATTCCATGCTGGAATGAGTAGTTAGTTCAGGGTAGAACTAAGGATTTGTAGCAAGGATATTTACACTTGTGCAGTTAGGATGTAACCTTATGGTAGGTTAAATCGGATGTTTGTTGTCCTAAAGTTAGGATTACAAACGAAAGAAAACTCTGTGTACTAAGGGAAAATAGTGTAAGAGTTTCAAATATCTTACGAGGGACTCGATTACTTTTATAGTTAACAAGTTGATAACTAAAAGGATACCAATATAAAATTCTGTGTCCATTTACCTTTAGCACTTTAGTTTTTTCAAGCAATACTGATCATCATTCATAACAATTAGATTAAGATTTATGCACATTCGAGTAATCAATTGAGTTAAGATTGAATATTGGAACTGTATTCATTGTTATCAAACTGTCCATATGTTAATATTTATTTCACTATAAAAAACCGATGCAATTGCTACGGCTTGGCTTTTGTTTGTCGTTAATTAGCGACAAAAGACAATAATTGCATCGCTAAATAAAATTTGCGACAGAAAAAAACTCCCACCTCCGACCATAGCCCCGCCATCCCACCACTATAGCCTTATCGTCCCACCGTCATTCCCCACCTCGCACCACCACCTCGTCGGCCAACCATCACCACCAGGGAGTGCAGCCACCCCGAAGTTGGCCAACGCCACCAGTTAGTCCCTTATCGAAGCCGGTCCTCACCACCGCCATCGTGCCACCCATCGTCATCCCTTACTACCATACCATCACTTGCATATAGTAAATTCTAAACTCTAAAATTTCATTGTTGGCATGTTGGGATTGACTTGATATTGGAATTTGATTTTTGGGTTGTTGATTATGATTAATTGTTGGAGGTTGGTTTGATGAATGAAATTGATTTGTAGGGATCGAGAGTTTGTCTTGGTCCGGGATGGTTGATTTGATGATTGAAGTTGATTTGTAAGGATCGACAGTGTGCTTTGATCTAGGGTGGTTGAGATGATGATTGGGAAATTATATATTGTTTTTGTGTGTGCTGTAATATCAAATCTCCCCTATCTTAAAAAATTACGACGGCGTTTAAGTATATTTGAACAACTTAAGTACTAACGACATAAAATGATATTTTGGATTTGCTAATGACCTAAAAAATTTAGGATTTGAGTGAGTGTTATGACCTAAATTACTTGAAGTGTTTTTTTTAAAGCTTGTTTTGGACAAAAATAAAAATAAAAAACACTACATTTGAAGTAGAAAGAATAATCGCCATCGGTAATTTGTGATGAAAATAACATACTTTGTCGTTAAAATTTTTTTAGATTTGACATGTATTAGTACATGTAGCGAGTTTTGATTAAGGCATTTGACTGATCATGTTTTAATGGACAGAAAGATGGGATCGGATTTGTCATAGTTTTATGATAAATCCTGGATGCATGAACGGTTTGTCGATGGATATTTGAACATAGTGTATGCTACAAACATCAAAAGGTTTGTGAATTTGGCACTTGACTACCATATTTTCAATTATCCTAGACACTTAAGGTGTCCTTGTGTCAAGTGTCACAATAGGATATATCAAACGTCGGATGAAGCGATAGTGCATTTGTATGAGTGGGGGTTTGTGTCCAACTACTGAATATGGACACAACAGAGAGAGGTGAGTAAAGGGAAGTCTCAATAACAATGAGACGAATCCGTATGAGGATATGGTTATGGATAGGTTCGGGCCTGATTTTTCTAGGGTTGTAGATCACTAGACGATGGAGGATTTCGATGATAGTCCGTCGCCTACTTCCAAGCCTTTCTTTGATATGTTGAGTGGTGCTAAGGAACCTTTGAATCCTGGTTGTAGAGTGTCCCAATTAGAGACTACTTTTAGGTTTTTAAACATCAAGTGTGAGTACAACATAGCGCACATGGGACTGATGCCATTGCGGTATCGTTGAAAAATATTTGTCCAAAAGGTAATGTGATGACGGACACATTATACTCCACTAATCAGCTGATGAGAGGCATCAGTCTTCTTGTTAAGAAGATAGACGTATACCCCAATGGTTGCATGCTATTCTGAAAGGATGCAGAGAACTTGGAGATGTGTTCCAACTATGTGGCACGAAGGTACAAGGACAAACTTTGGGGTAAAACACTTGTTGCTCATAAGGTGCTACGTTACTTCCCTATTATTCCGAGGTTATAACGTTTGTATACAACCAAGAGCACAGCCGAGACGATGTCTTGGCATGCCAATAATCGAAGCTTTGAGAACATGATGTCATATCCCTCAGATAGTGAAGCATGAAAATATTTGGATAAGGAGTTTCCTTGGTTTTCTGATGAACCTAGGAACGTTCGTTTAGGGCTATGCATCGATGGGTTTGCATATGCTGGTCTATGATGATGAAGAGGATGATTAGAGTACATACCTGCACATATAACTTTTTGATACATATAGTAATAATCAATAGATTTGACGATCCCTATCCTTTCTATATAAGTCTTTAATTTTATGTTCACGACAGAATTGATTATAAGTTGTTATCTATTTTGTTTTTCACTTATAGATGTCACGACGAGATTCTGGAAGGGGTTGGGGCGATACAGATCATTCACAGAGGCTGCAGGTAAATTTCATAAGTTCTATTTCCTTTCTTTGATTTTTTGCTCATTCTTAAAAAATAAATATAGGTAAGAGACCCATGATTCATCCCTTATCAGACGACGCCATGGGAGAGAAAGGAGTGATTTTCACGAGATCGGTTTTGAGGAGAAGACAGAGGATGTGTATATGGGCGAGGAGATGCCTATGCCCACCTATCGACGAGTACCTCACAATAAAGGGACCATCACCATACAGGAACCTATTCTCAGAGGAGGGGTTGCTCGTCGATCGTCTGCCCCACCAGCACCTCTTTGACGAGATTCAAAATTGTAATCATCGATTTCTCCTTCATCTGCTTCACCACCAGTGCCTTCTCCTTTTAGCTCATTATCCCCATCAACAGCTAGGACTGATTATGATTATATAGATAGATATCTTCTAGGGTTTACATTGGACCCCAATGGAGGCATATGGTATGTTTTTTTTTCATTCAACCTTTAATAATATTCCTATGTTTAGTTTAGAATTCAATTTCTCTCAAATAAATGATGATGGTATGTTCTTTGTTATTTTTAAGGTTTCATGATCACTCCGTGGTATCCCATGCCACGGAGTCATTCGAGAGCTATTATGGTGGCCCGTGGACATGTTGGACCGACATCCTTAAATGGGCGAGGGATAAAATATGGGGTCACCTCAGGTTAAGATCTAAAATTATGAAAATCTATTTAATTGGGATTTATATAGTTGTAATTATGCTCATTAACCATAATTATTTTCTAATTTCTTCTATGGAGTTACAAGAGTTGTACCGTTATAAGAAAGAGCACACCGATCTCGTTATGGCCATGTGGAAGAAAAAAATGATCAATCGAGTTTATGACAGTCTATACAATTTGAAGCGAGCTGTACTTAAGGGGAAGAAGCTCCTCTAATTTGAGGTAGAGTAGGCTCAAATTAGAGGCAGAGTAGGCTCTTAAGATGCTGTGGAAGTCGCAACAGTTTCCAGCCTGATCTTAGTGTGCTCAAGAGAACAGGAACAAAGCAGAGATGAAGCATTCGCAAGGATCTTAGTGTCGCCTGGAAGATGGTAAGTAACTTGTTTAATTACGCAAAATCAATCCCTATATATATATTTCTTTAGTTTTATTGTCGATTGGAATGAATGTTCACTCTGTAGTATGTTATTACTTATATTTGTTTGCAAAAAAAATAGTTGAAGAGACGCAGTCAGGTATGAATCCGACCTAGGAAGAGATCAGGGACACACAGAGCCAGGCGTACCTACAAGTGGTTGGTTGTAAAAAAGGACGCATCTATGGTCTTGGATCTGCCAGCTCCATGTACTACCCGAAGGACACACTGTCCTCTAGTAGAAAGGGGTCTTTCTCGGTCGATCCACGTGAATTCGTCGAGTTAAAAAAGAGCAATGCGGTGTTGACAACACGTATTAATAAGAGAACCCAGTTGGTCCAGTGACTCTCGCAGTAATATCAGTACGATAGTAACCCACTTGATCAACCTCCTTACTATCCTCGGGATCCACCGTCTCCCCCCGGCACCGTCGAACAGGCCACTACATTGTAGGTTTTATTATTGGAATGTTGGATTTTTTGGTTATTCGGACAATAGTGGTGTATAACCTATTTAAATACAATTTAAACATCGTTGTTAGATCTTTCATCATATTGGTTGCTGATATGGATACAAAATATGCATTTTGGATGTTTGGTTTTATTTATGTAGCGAGCAAGCTTGATTTTCAGCATTAAATTTGTATCTAGCATTCCAGTTTTGCGATCGAAATGATATTTCTGTCACTAATTAACGACAGCATCCGTCGCTGATTTCGCATTTCAGAAAATGAAAGTTTACGATGGATTGCACTAGTATGTGTCGCAAATTTGCAACAGTCCAATAGTGTGACACTAACCATTTTCCCATGAAGTTTGCGACCGAACCATATTAACGACGAAAGTTCAGGTGCCTATCGTAGAATCCATTTGCGTCTGGACTATTAGCGACGGATACGGCTGTCGCTAATAGATTGAATTTTTGTAATGTTTATGCATATTTTTCTTTGGTTATTATCTCTTTTGTTTTAAAATCCTTTTTAGTGTCATATTTACCCATTCTATCTTCTTTTATGTTTTTGTCGTCGATATTGTTGTTTTTTGTGTTTTTTTTTTGCAAGTGAATTATTTTAGAGCTTACTGTGCCGGATTTGATCGAAAAGGAGTAAGATTGGATTTTCATGTAAAACGAGATGGATTTGCATGTGTTTACGCTGTATTAAATGATTCTAAGATGTTAATGTCATATATGGATGACGTGGAGGTGAAATCATAAAGATTGGAAAGTGCACTTTCATGGCTTGGCTGCCCGTGATCATTTTCACGGGCGTGAATCTCGCTTGACAGATTTGTTATTTTCTAGCCAATTTTTAAAGGTTTTGAATGTTTTTGAATTCCCTATAATGTCTTTCAGAGTTATGCAACTTAGCGTTGAACCTCATTTTTATCTAGGTTTCTCTTATTTTTAGGTTTAGGTTTAGATCTTATATATAATTATAATTCCATAGTTATTATTCTCATTCGTGATTTAGATGCAATCGAAGACGACAGATTAAAGCGTTGGGGAATTGGTCCCAAAGCCTAAAAAGGACTAGGATGATAGTGACTATCAAAAGATAGAAAAGAATGACAAGGTCATCAAGATGCTGATATGTGATCTGCCATCAAAGATGTTAAATCGTGTTTCTTTGTATGACACTACAAAGAAAATATGAGAAAAATTACAGGTAACTTGTTAAAGGACAAGCTAGGTAAAAACAGATAAGATATTTCAACTGACCAGGAAATATAAGATATTCAAATGGAAGAAGGTGAATCCATTTTTGAAATGAATATTGTATTTTCTATATTGTCAATGAGTTGAGGTCATTAGGTAAACCAGTGAATACTGAAGTTCAAATCAATAAAAAAAAATTCTGAGGAGTTCACCAAAGTCCTAGCACTGAATGGTCATACTATCAAAGAAGCAAATGATCTATCCAAGATGACCGTGGAAGAATTCTTGGGATCACTTATGACTTTTGAAACTTACCTGATGGACATCAGTGGTGAATCCAATTAGAAGAAGAAGGACTTGGTACTGAAAGTAGCCCCACGAGACTCAAATGATGAAGATGATGATACATCAGTGAATGACGAAGATAAACTTGTGCTTCTAAAAAGAAAGTGCTTACATTTTGCCAACAGATAACATCACCAAAAAGGAATGTTTCAAAATCCAAAACCAAGCCCATTTTGACTAAAATTCCTACTGAAAATTGCTATCTATGTGGCAGGTCTGGACATTTCATTGCATCAAGTACTTTCCAACATGGAAAGGAGAAAGTTCAAAGCAAGCAAGCAAAGGAAAGATAAAATTTTCTAAAGCTGATTTAGGTTTCCAGTGCTGCTTGGGATGAGTATAACCCTAGAAGTGATGAAGACAAGAAAGAAGACACAAAGAGTGAACCAAAGAAATGTCTCATGGCTGTTGTGCTTAATGGGATAGGTATCGACAGGGAGGAAGACATCAAATCTGAAACTTTTAGAAATGACATGCATATTCTTCTAAAAGAGAATCTCATTAAAATCTTCAATGTCATTCATGATGCACATGAACATATGTTTGATCTAGCTAATGTGTTAGAACTTGACGTTTTAAAGTAAAGGAAACAAATTGAATTACTCATCATAGAGAAAGAAAATCTGCAAGTTGAAAATGAGAAGTTTGGAAAGGCCTATGATAAGGTGTAAAAGAAAAACATTGAATTGCAAACTCTAATTGAAAAGTTACAACGTCAGGACCAGTCTCATTTAGTACAGTCTAGCAGACCTGGTATTGTCTTTGTTAAAGGTAAGACTACTAGTCTTTTTAAAATGAATGTTTCACTAAACATTTTCCCGCATGAAGGATTGATCTTGATAAGTTATTGCATAAGTCCAACAAGTTTTAATATGATCAGAAGCATAAAATGACTTCTCCCACACAACCATGGGAGAGAAGGAAACACATTGACCTGCTAGTTAATGAAGTTTGTATGCTTTGTGGTAAGAATGGTCGTGAAGGGACATGCATTCGACAGCTAACCCTATTGACAATATATCTGTTGTTAGTTTGTAGAGGATATTCAAGATAGGGAAGGGATAAATTGAGTATCAAAGGATTTTCAAACTCTTTTTCACTTTTTTGATGAGGAAGGGCAAGGTCTTTAGGAAGGCTTGAGTCTTATTCAACCAGTTTGCATGGTTTTATTACTAAATGTTTTGTTTGTTTGTTTGTTTGTTTGTTGATCAAGTATGAATGTTGTAAAGAGGGAGTGGGCACCGTGTTTATAATGGTTCATCTCTTGTCAAAACTCTAGACAAAGGAGTTATATCCAGTACCTAGTGGAACCATGTAATTTGCATACGCCCACTTCATTGATGTCTTCGATGTGGAGACGAATAGCGTATTCATGACGTACAACACTAGCAGTCTCGTGGTGTCTTTATAGTCACGCGACTGTTGACCTCTTGATGCTTCGATAACTATTTCGCGTAGCATGGATGTTGTCAATGCTCTTGCATGTTTCTTTCCTTGATTACATTTTTCCACAAATCTTCTTTCTAGGAACTCATTTGGATTGATTGTTTTCAAGTCCTCATCAGTTGTTTCATCCGTCCCATCAACAATGTCAAATATGAGTTTGATATCGAATGACACTATTTTGAAGTCTTTGTCTCTGAAAATGAATGAACTGTCTTCTATGTTATACTTCGATACAACCTCTCGAATGAATTTGTCACTCTTTCTGCAATCTGATGTAGTAATATTCCCTTTTAGAATTGCGTCAAACAATTTCCAGAATGGCATAATGGGTTATACTTTATGCACGTGTTTCCATTGGAATTCTGGTTCCTTTTTCAAAAGCTTAATGAGGGCTGCCAAGTTACTTCTATATTATGTCATTTTTCTTATTTCATTATACAAATCAAGGAAAACAAACATATTACGAATCAATTTAAAAAAAAAAAAACAAAGTGTATGTATTTAATACAGCGCGACATTATTAAATAGTTAAACAGTGCGTCTTTGTTAACAAAATAGTGCGCCCTTATTAATTAATGATCTATGTCATTGAATGATAAATAGTGCGCCTCATTAAAATGCTTGTTTACTTTGCCACTAGAAACAGGACGTCATTGTTAAATTATGAAACATTGCATCTTTGTGTTTTAAAACAGTGCGTTCGTTAATTTACAACTAATGAACAGTGCACATTTAGAAATTAATGTTTAATGTAGTTGATTATTACACAGTGTGCCTTGTTATTAACAAACAGTGCATCTTATTGATACTTCGACAATACAAAACAGTGTGTCTTAATGAAATCGTGATAATTAATATTCTTTTCAATATATTATGAATTAGTGTGACATCGAAGAATGAGTTTAGGGTTCAAACACGTAAAAACTTAGGGTTTGGGCACGACGCACTATTTTTGGTTCCAAAGACCCTCTATTTTTATTATTATTAATTATTCAAATATAGGAAATGTCGAATTATATCGATTGAATTGATGTATTTATTGATGTATATATCAATTAAATTCAGTGTTCTTTATCAAATTTGAAGAACAAACCTTAGAAAATAAACTTCACCTGCTTCGTTTGGATTTGATGTTGACTTCAGTTTGTCTCTTGAATTTGTTGTGATGTTGAAATTGATCCTTGATTTGAGTTTGGATTTGGAAATGGTTTGAGTTTGTTGTTGACTATCGATTTGGAAACGGAATGGGTTCGGTTAGTGTGCCTTGATTGTTTGTCGTGGTAGGTTTGAACGGTTTTGATTTGGGTTAATAGAAAGTTATACTTAATGGGAATTATTTTCCCGCTTTGTACCTTTTGGGAAAATATTTTTGTTATTTTGTGTTTTTTTTTGAAATTTTCCTTTAGTCTTTTCCTATAAAGTGAAAAGATGTCTAAATATATTTTTAAGACCGGATATTTTTAGATTTAATAATTTTTTTACCAAGAGAATATGCCATCTGAATAGTGTTTAAGATAGAATATTCTTAGATTTAGCCAATTTTTTACAAAGTGAATCTATTCTATATTATATGCAAATAGATCATTCTAAGTAAAAATTATTAAATTAAAAAATGATACAATTAATAACCAAATTAAAAGAAAAAGATTCATGAATTAAATTTGTTGGTCTGTCCATATGTTCACGATAAACGTTAAGAGATAAAGATGTAATTCAAATATCTTAAAAAATATACTTTTAATATTATATTATAATTTTTCCCTTTATTCAAATTTACTTATAACATTTTTTTTATGTAAGCAGTAAATTTGTTTATGCTACGAATCGTTAATAGGATGATGAAACTTGATTTTTACACAAAATTATCGTGAAATATTAATTATATTTTAAGTTATGTTCTTCGACTTGGAATAAGTGACATAATTTTCTTACATATTTAAAATGAATAATGAATTTTCTTAAAATATATATTACACCCTCTTTCGTAAAATTTTTACAACACCATCTTTTTTAGGTATAATTTAGTACGATCCGATAATATTTTTTACAAATTTATTATAAAATATTAATTATAAATTAAATCATGAATTTTAATTTTAAATCAATTTAATTTTTTTATATCATTAATAATAAAAATAAAATATTTCAAATTATATATCATTATATGAATTATGAGACGTACAAAATGTAAGTTTTTTTTTCTTTTTCTTTTTCTTTTTTTAACGAAGGAGGGAGTATCAAAAATTAACTCTCGAAAAGACATCATGGTCCTTCCTCCTCTCTCTTTCATCTCACCTCGAAAGAGTCAAAAGTTCCTAGGTGGTGGTCCTCCACGCACGACTTATAAGTGCAAAAGCCATCGTTCCACGTGTAAGGCCACTATTCACTCATCGGCCCGTGCCTCGAGGTGGTCCTTGCGGTCCCCCAGCAGAAATTGGTCCCGGAGACTGTTGTCCGCCACGTGTCAGTGGTCCCCACCCTCATCGACTAAGCTGTATCGCGGACTCGCGAGTGGTCGAGACAGTACAGACGCTATCCGTGGTCCCCACAACGAGGATCCAACCACTGAACCGGTTCGAGTGTTTGGACCGGGCTCAGAAGGAGATTAATAGTAATAAAAGATTTGGTTTTGATAAGTGAATTAGGAAAACTGCATTGTAATATAAACAGTATATATAAACAGTAATATGAGACGTGCCAAGCACACCATCCTTAACCTTTTTCCTTCGTTTATGTTATTGAGAAAAATATGAATTATTTTAAAATTATTGACTTTGTTGTTGGCCATTTGCAATCAAGCAATGATGTTTTTTGTTATCCTAATTAATGATAACCGTTGAGGATTACGATGACAACAAAATTTAGTTTTGGATAATATTATAAATTTGGCAAGATCAATAGATCTTTTTTTTCCGCCCTAGCTGCTCTACTATGTGCAGTGCCATGCCTGAAAAAGTCTTAGATTATCATACAGTACTTTGTGGCTTTTTTTTGTCCAGAAATTAAACTCATCTTACCAAGTCATTAATGCTTGTTTGTTGTAAAGTTCTAACATGTCCCTAGACACAAAAAGGTAACTAACATGTCCATTTCTAGGAGTATTATTTACTACATATCTTATAACACATATTAAAGCTCTCTCTTAAAAAATATTAACTCAATAATAAATACGATAAAAAAAGAGGTTCCCAATAATACACAAGATCTCATTCTTTTGAAATTCAAAACAATAAATTTGAATTTGTTTTTATCTACTGTTATGCATGAGCAATTTCTATTGCTATTTTCATAATCTTGAAAACTTTGCCCCAAATATCATTTAGCCAAATGAATTCATCACCCTATTTTTCTTATCCACGGTACCACTTCTTTTTTTTCCTTTTTTTTTTTTTGAAATCAAATCTCTCATATCCGTTTTGTAAAGATTTGGTGTTTTTTCATTTTCTTTTTTTGAATTACAAATTCCACGACTTTAATAAACTTTTCAATCCAAATTCTTTATGTACATTCAATGTCTTGTTTTGATATTAAAGCCTTCTTCTGATACCATTATTTTTCTCTTTTCAGTCTCTTGCCTCGTCGAGTCAGTTCATTATCGTCCGTCGTTGTGGTTCGTCATCGTTGTTAGTTCATCCTCCGTCGTCGTCATCATCATTAGTTCGTCTTAGTTCCACGTCGTCCATCGTCCTCGTCGTTCGTAGTTGTCGTTCATCATCATTAATTCATCCCCATTCGTCAAGTGATGATATTATTTCCCAATTCGTCGTCGTTCGATCATCGTAGTCCGTCGTTATCATTAGTTCGTCGTCGTCGTCTTAGTCCATCTTCGTTGTCCTTAGGTCATCATCGTCGTTGTCCTTAGTTCGTCATTTGTCGTCATGGATTTAAAGATGATCAATTTTAGAAAATTGAATGTTGGATGTCATATTGTATTTTGGGTAATTGATTATGAGGTGCTTGGTGAGAATAAAATGAGGATATTTTAGTATAATTGAAGCTCCAATAATCTTTTGTTCAATAGTTGAGATCAGAGCTCTCACCCTTTTTCATGTTAGAAAACAGTAGTATGCATTTTAAGTAATAATAATAGAAAGATTTATATTCATATCTATGAAATAATATAAAATACTTATATATTATATTCTCGGTGGGAGACAAATGGTGATTCGTTTGAGACCGAATGTATGCGGTATCTTTGGAGGAGAAGGTAACTTCTCCAGTACGCTACTAGCACTAATTGGGGAGTAAAACGGATTATTCTTAATTAATTGCTCTTTTTATTAATATCTCTATTCCACGAATCACTAAAGTTGTCGTGCGCGCACCCCTTAGGGCTCAGGCAAAAGGCTGCACAACCAACACACGACACAATCCGTGACGTGGAAACGGCAATGTATTAATCTATGTTGAACAATATCCTATTTCAACATAACATAATAATAATTCCCTCAAACATTCTACTACTATTGAACATTAAATATAAGTAATCGATCTTAGCCATTAAGTGATTAAAATCTCGTTTATGACCCACAGATATTATGTCTTACTTCATACTGTCTGAATGTGTGATTGATGAAGCTAACCTCGGAAACAACTCATCATATCTATTACGAAGCATCCATTCCGCCGATTTCTTGCTCGTGACGGGACTATACTGAAGTATAGGCTAATGCCAACACGCTTTCGTAACAGGTTGAGAAACTGAGGGAAAAATGCGACATACTTCTTAAACGTGGTTGTATTTAGATTCGGTGTTCAATATCTTTTGTTGTGTAAACTCGCAACATTTTTTATTTATATAGAGATAAATTCATATCTATTTAGAATCGCACTATTTTATACTCGGATCGATACGAAGTATACTTAGTTCCCTTTTCTTTTTTTTTTTTTTTTGAAAGTTTGTTCCCTTATCGATAGTTTGATTAGTTAATAAACAACAATTTTCAGCCTGTTCTAATCTTTTAGTCCTCCCTTTCCTTCTTCTTCCTCGGATCCCAACTTTCGCTTTCAGGTCCTTTTTCCTTTCGTTCCCGAAATAAAAGAAACAAGCAAAAAGAAAAAAAATACAATAAATCTCCTATTTTCGGTGGCCTAATCAATTAAAATATTAATTCATTAAACTATTATCAGACTTATCTAATTTAAATGTCCTATAAAAATACAGTATTGTTAAAATTGGAAAATCTTTTTTATAAAATTATCAAAATATCTTAATCCTTTTACTTTATATTCTTTTCGTCTCATGAAAATTACGATATTTATCTTATTTAAATGTCCCACAAAAATTATTTCCTTTATTTCATAATATAAACAATACTTGCGTATTTAAATCGTTTCAAAATATATATAATATATCATATATTTAGTAACATTTTTAAGTAAAAATATACCAAAATGATATGCTAAACCCAACTACAAAAAAAAGATAAATCTTTTTTTTACTAATTCCATATGAATTCAACACATATAAATTCGCATATTTGATTAAATTATTGTCTATATTTTTACTATAATTTTTAATTTGATAAAGAATAACATCAAATCATTACAATATATCCTTATAACTCATATTACAACTAATACATTAAATCATATTTTTATTATTATTTAATATAAATTAAATACATATATAAATTTTCGATTTAAATCAAAACAAATAAATTTTCAATATTTTTTCTTCCTAATGTTTTTTCTTCTCACCTCACTCCCTCACACGAGACAAAATTTTTACCAATAATTTCAACAAATATGTCAAATCAAATCGATCCATTTTCAATGGAATCAAACGGATGCATTTTCAATGGGATGATTCCATTCAACAATTAAAATATTAAAAAATGAAAAATATCAAACCCAAAAGTCCTAGCATATAACCCCTCCCCCACCCTCTCCCGTCCGTTTTCCCTTCCCCTCTTCCTCTCCATCATCGACCATTTCCACTGCTTTCCCTCACCGAATCATCCTCTCTCTATATTCCCATGGCAGTTGCCACTAATCCTCCCATTCACATCAATTAACCCCCAAACCCTCCAAAAACAAAAACAAAAACAAAACAAAACAAAAACACCAAAAACAACACCAATAATAATAAAAAAATGTCATACCACAACCAACACCAACACCACCACCAGCAGCACCACCTCACCCACGACCAGCAACTCGCACTCCACCGCCACCACCACCACCACCACTTCTCCGACCAATCCACCCCCGCTCCACCCCCTCCCTCCTCCCTCCTCCGCACCATCCTCTCCCCCGACGGAACCCCCAAGGGCGCCGCTGCCGAAGGCCCGAACTGGCTCCTGCGCTCTCAGTACTCCGACGGAGGAAACCCCGCCGCCACAAACTTCCTCAACCTAGGGGACTCGTCCTCGTCCCCGGGGGCCACGACGACGAATCCCTGGCTCTCGCGGTCATCGATCCATCACGACTCCTCCGTTCTCTCGATTCCACACGAATCATCCACCGCTATCATGATCCGGACCAACAACGACGAGAGCGGAAACAATAACAATAGTAATAGTAATCAGAGCGGGAGCAAGGCGGAGTTGACTGAAGGAGACGGCGGCGGCGGCGGCGGAGGAATCGGAGAGGGAGGAGTGGGAGTGAGGGATTGGGAGAATGCGAAGCACAAGGCGGAGATACTGGGGCATCCGTTGTACGAGCAGCTGCTGTCGGCGCACGTGGCGTGTCTTAGGATCGCGACGCCGGTGGATCAGCTGCCCCGGATCGACGCCCAGCTCGCGCAGTCGCAGAGCGTGGTCGCCAAGTATTCCGGGTTGGGGGAAGGTGCTGGAGGGGATGATAAGGAGCTAGATCAGTTCATGGTGAGCCATGGATTTCATGATTACTAGTTGCATATGTTAAAATTTGTGTATTAAAATTCTGTTTTTCGAATTCAAAATCAATATCTTTCGATCGGTTGATGTGGATTTTGTGTTCTGAACATTGTGTATTGATTTTCGGGATCTGTTGGGTTCATTTTTGCTGGTTTTCGTTTATTTATTTTGAGAAAAGAATTCGGTGAAAAAGGAAGCTTTTTGGTACATCAGCAAAAACGTGTTTTCGTGCTGTTCTCATTTATGATGGTTTATCTGATTGCCGTTCGAGATGGAACATGAGTGCTTGATAATGGTAACTCGAGTTGATACTCGTGAAAACAACATTTAATGGTTTCTTTGTTTCGTTTTCGTTGTTACTCAACATGTTTTGATAAGCACTTTGGGACACATGAAAAATGATTTTCGCAAAAAAGTTTTCATGTTTCATTGGCTGTTCTTCTCGAGTCCTATGATCAATTGATTAAGATACATGACTCTGATTACTCCTCTAACTGACAATAGAACATCAAATTATGTGTACTTTGGTTATATTGAACGGAAATTGCACGCTCGGAATTCATCTCGAAGAATCCATCTACTTTTAATGCACGGCTATGGCAAACAAGTTTTCAGTTTTGCATGATTGCTGTTCTAAATGCTCTGAGCATCCGTTTATGAGATTCAATCTGCTGGTTGTTTTTTGGTCTTGCAGACGCATTATGTTCTGTTACTTTGCTCGTTCAAAGAGCAGCTACAACAGCAC
>LIEC01011249.1:1118-47762 GCA_001925005.1 Drosera capensis
GGGGGGGGGGGGGGGGGGGGGACGTTGGGGGATGAGATAAGGGTTTCAGGATATGATATTTATTTGTATAGAAAAAGATTATTTCTAAAAGGATTAGTTTTTATTTTTTTTAAAATATATTTATGAGAAATTAAAATCTTTTATTGAACTGAAAAAAAATAAAAAAATAAATCTATGAGATATCTATAATCAACTGTAGGTCATTCCCTATGCCAGGAAGCGGACACATATACCACTCTCAAAATTCCACGCATGTCACACTTTCTGACACGCGCGCACTTCTTCAGATAATTCAAAACAAACGAAATACTAAATAAAAACAGAAGAGCCATTGCCCTTTTCCAGCCATTGCCATTGCCTTGATGGTCCTGATGGAGCATCACGATATCGAGAGACTGCAGCGAAATCTATGTGTTTTCAAGAAAGTGATGATCAGGGAGGTCGCAGAGAAAAAGACTAGAAGACTCGTCGAGGTCCCACACACAGCCTCACTTTCCCACACCATGAACGTCCTCGTCGCAAACCGGGTAGTCGCAGTGCCCGTGGCTGCCCCGCCGGGACAATGGATCGGTGCAGGAGGATCGATGATCATGGAGTCGGATAAGCGCACGGGCGCCGTGAGGAAGCATTATATTGGTATGGTTACTATGCTTGATATCCTTGCACATATTGCAGGAGATGATGATAGAGGGGACGGAGAATCAGTGTCGGGTCTTGATCAAAGGTTGACGGTGCCGGTGTCGAATATTATTGGCCGTTGCCTCGAGAGCCTTAGCCTCTGGACTTTCGGTCCTAATACTAGGTATTTTTGTCTAATTTATCCTTTTTGTCTCGGAGCATTCATATCGGATGTCAGGCTGAATCTCCATAACAGATGACATGAAGGACACTTATGATGAAGGGACTCAATAAATCAAGAGGTTTAAGTTGTTTAATTTTCACACTGGGTTTTTGTTGGGGTCCGTGAATAGAGAAGGTTTTGTGAAAAAAAAAAGGAAAAAGAAATTCAGATGACCGGGGGAGAAAGGGACGAATAGTGGATGAGGTGCTCAAGAGCAAACTCACACAAAAGAGGTTTGAATAAAGTCTATTCAACTATAGTGGGAAATCCTTTACTCTTAGTATTGAACTTAAAAAAGGAGTATATCATCGTGGTTTTTTCTTAGACATTGAACTTCAAAACAACAGATTTTTTCAAAGATTGAGGGTGAAAAAAAAAAAAGAATCATTGTAGTTGCTTTTATTATTGTCATTGATTGATATTTGATAGATTGAGATAAGTCGATATCTTCAGTTGTTAAATTTTTTAGTCTAAAATTAGTCACTAAGTTTAATATAGTTTTATTTTTTGTTAAATTCTCTTTTCTTTTCTCTGGGATTGATTAATCGTGAAGTATGCAACTGATTATTAGAAGAACCCAAATCCAATTTTGGTGGAACCATTGATGCTCATAAGGGATACGGATTACTAATTTCTTTTCCCGATCTATATATGTTTAATGCAGCCTCTTAGACTGCATGGAAGTGTTTAGCAAGGGGATTCATCGGGCAATGGTGCCGCTAGATAGCAACATGGACAATGTGGCCGGAGTGGAGTTGGTAGAGTCATCATCGTGCTACAAAATGGTGACTCAAACGGACATCGTTAAGTTCGTCAAACGGTACGCAGCAGAGCTCAAGGCTGTGCTATCACGAATCGTTGCCGATATAGGAGCCGTCACGAACACCATTTTCTCAGTTACTGATCGTACAAAAGCAATCGACGCGATTAGGTGTATGCGGACCGGTTCTCTCCATGCTGTTCCCATTGTTGAAGCCTCGGATGATCTCCCTCAAGAAGCTAACACTCAGCTTATAAATGTGAGTACGGATCTAAAAATTTAATCTATGTAATTCGAAGTTGTTTACGTAGCTAATGAGAGTACAGAGCTTTACATTTTTACTTGATATATGTTGTGAGTTTCATTATGAATTTACCCTCGATTAAAATTTAACTACGGCAGGGATATGGTAGAAAGCTGGTGGGTACATTTTCCGCGACGGACCTAAGAGCATGCCCCGTTGATCGGATGCAGTCGTGGTTGTCTTTGGATGTGTTGGACTTCACAGAGCGCGTCTATGCCAACCCTTCCTACGGGGCTCCTGACCTGGTGAATTCTCCTCGGTTGCTCGTGACTTGTTACCCTGAATCTACATTGGAGGAAGTCATGGACAAGGTACTCGCTATGCATGTTCATCGTGTTTGGGTTTTGGATCGAGATGGCTTGCTGATCGGGCTAGTTTCTCTTACTGATTTGATCAGGGCGGTAAGGGTTACACTGTTGTCCCAGTCCTAACGTCGCTTACACGCAGAGACAGAGAGGCAAAAGGTTGCTGAGTGTCGTAGTGATTTGTAGGCTCGTGCATCTTATGTTTTTTGGATAGTGAGAATACTTTTGAGCTAAAGCTGTTTGCTGTGATGATAGGTTAATAGAATGTATATGTTTTTATATACTTTTTGTATGTGAATGTTAAATCGAAGCTAAAGCGGACTCGACTTTTAAACATATGTAGTGTGTTTTCGTATACTCTTGGTGGGTTTTCGATTGAAGACATGAAAAAGTGTAGCAGAGAAAATTGTAGAAATTGAGGCGACGACAACTGCAGAAAATGATGATGAAGACACGGTGGAATCGTTGATCATGGAGAAGAGGCGATGGTGGTGCCCTGGGAGAGAGAGGTAGAAGGTGAACAAGTTTTGGTAGGGAAAAAATGAGAAGCAAAATGTCTCAAGTTTTCATTCCAAATCCCTTGGTTTTCTGTCTCATCAAAACTCACAAGCTAACAAGGGAAGAAAATTATCGAATTCTCTCTATTTATTTTTTTAATCTTTACATCCTGTTTGTTAGTTAAGGTTTTTTCCCTTAAATCCCATCATTTTAGAATCGAAATTTTTTAAAACCAAATTCCTTTTAATTTTTCACCCAATTCTTTTCTTTTTCATGAAATTATAAACTCACAGACAGTGAAACTTTTCATCCATCAAATTGCACACTCCGACGTGCTAATAGTAACATATTCGAAGTCGCAAACCTAAACATATTCCGAGTGAACACGGAACACGTTCAAGTGCTCTCACACTTCGCGCTCGGTGATCTGATTGCGACGGCAGCCAAATCAAAGAGAAAATCACTCGCCGGAAACAGCCACCGGCGACGCGTTCGCCACCTCATCTCCGCCGTCGCAGAGTCGATCCTCATCGCCGATTCAATCCGAAAACCGTAATCGATCAATCGCTACTCGGAATCAGTGATTGATCTCGGCAAGATGAGCAGCAACGAGTTCCGATTCTTCCTGTCCTGCGACATCAATTTGCCGGTCACGTTTCGAATCGATAAGCTTGAAGGATCTCTTCCTCCATCCAAAGCGGCCGAATCAGGTAAATTTTGGAGTCATGCTTCTTGTTAATTTTTTCTCGGATTTGATTTCTAAGCTGATTGTGTGTGTAATGTTACTTCTTGTTGGAATAGTGCGATGTGCGAGATCTGGTTAGTGGTGATTAGGATTTTGGAATTAGATATGTGTAATGGAAAGGAGCTGGTGGTGCTTCGGTGGAGGAAATGGGGCTTAGGATTTGTAATTCCTTGAATCGGATGGTATGATTATATATTAGTGTGGTGTTGGTGGTATGTGGGTGATATAGTGTTGGATAGCTAAGTGAAACTTTAATGCTTATAAGATACGACGAAAGACTCATAGCTTGAGAGATGAGATAGTTAGGAGTTGTTGGTCATCGATTAGACGATAGTAAGGAGATGTGATATAATGGATGAGGTCATTGAGGTGTTATTCAAGTTCTATGATGTAGACGACAGGGATATGGTCTTATCGGTGTAATCTTTCATAAAATGAGATGAAGGCTTGATTTTTTGTTGTTGTCCTGAAGGCAGATAAATAGAGCTTAGGTTGAAAATCCAACAATACCAAGAGCTTAAGTTTATGGTAAAAAGTCAACAATGTTATTTGTATCTTAACACATACCACATGTATAACGAAGGATTTCATGTCTCACCTGTCAAACTGTACCAAAAGCTTAAACTCATGAAAGGAGGCTTACAACATTTATTCCATCTTCACAATAATACTGGGAAATACTGCAGAGGTGGGTTTCTCTACTGAAGAAAGAAGGGCAGAATTATTTGTAGAGTGTGCATTGTATATCGATGCGGCTCCTTTTGGGCTTCCCATGAGAACCAGGTGCGACCCCATCCTAAATATTCATTGCTTCTAGTATTCTGTCAAATAACGCTGTCTTATATCTGTATTGGTTTTGAAACAAAATCAGTATGTGTGTCGTTCAAGGCCAAATACCAATTTTCCCCATAAATGTGCTCTACAAATCTACGTTGCATGGTCTCTAGTAGGCCAAATAATGCTCTTTTTGTCTAAAAGGCAGTTGGGGCCTCCTTGTACACATAATTTGACACAGCTCATTGCCTCCTAATGGACACTGTTGGCTGAGTGTTGCTTGTTGGATCTTCCTTATAGCTTATTAGGTTTGACATTATGTTGGCAAGTGATGCGACAGAGTGTCGTTAGTAAAAGATCAGTCAAATTAGGCAGTCCTATCACCTTGTGCAATTATTAATCTTTGGTAAGAAAAAGTTCAGATCATTCTGCTATTTTCCATTTGAGCTTGAGTCATCTTTTTGTAGGTTGGAATCTGGGCAGACTTTTTCCTGGAATGAGCTAATCACATTGAGCACAAAGTACCGAGACCTCACTGCCCAATCACAGTTGGCATTCACGGTAAGCTAGATATTTGTACTGGTTATGCGGCTGATATTTGAGTGCAGAATATTTCATAGTAGAGTGCATTTTGCCTGGTCTAGTTTTACATCCGGTTTGGTTTTTGTCCACCCCTTTCCCTTTACCTTCTGCACTCCTTTGAATGGATCTTTTCATGTGTGATCGGTCACCAGCTTAATGCTAGTGTTATATGTTATATCTTCTTCCTTTTTTTCCTGGGCCTTAGTTGTTAATTTTGTTTTTCCTAATGTTTCCCTGCAAAGCATAAATCTCCTTCCTATGTGCATAAACCACTGACAAGTCATCCATTACTTTTACCAGCATGATTCTGGAAACGTCAAATGGATGCCTGAGTCTTGTAGTGTCTTCAAATATTCTCATGTTCCAACATTTAACTAACCACACTTCTGTGGTAACATTCCACTTTTATCAGATTCCACCTCGATAATTTCCCATATTCCTTCGAATTGACACTTCTTTGCTCAGTTGGTTTGTTGTGTTTTTTGGAGGGTTCATCGTCTAATTTCTAAAGTGTTCCTGCATGTGTTGATCAAGGATGTAGCCTCACTAAATCGGTCTTTTGGCTACTGCTTCGTGCTTGAAATCCAGGTATGGGATGTCTCTTGTGGTAAACATGAAGGTCTTGTTGGTGGAGCTACTATTCTTCTTTTTAACAACAAGAAACAACTTAGAACTGGGAAGCAAAAGCTTAGGCTTTGGTTTGGGAAAGAAGCAGATGGTACAGTTCCTTCAGCGACTCCTGGAAAGGTTATTAGTATTTCCTTTTCCATCGAAAATAAATATGATAGGATATGCTTGCCTGTCCTTGAAAGGAATTAGCCTCCTGCAGGTCCCGAGGCATGAGAGAGGGGAACTAGACCGTCTAGAAAAACATATGAACAAGTATGAAAGAGGGGAAATCCAACGGATAGATTGGCTTGATCGTCTTGCATTTCAATCAATGAAGAAGATCAAAGAACGTGAAAGCTGTGGGAGCAAAACTTCTCATCTATATATTGTTGTTGATTTCTGCAGCTTTGAGCACCAAGTTGTCTATCAGGTAGCATGCAGCTTTTTTTTTCTCTTCTAAATTCTTATTTTTTACTTAATTGTTGGTAACAGGGTCGACCTGTTGAGACATGATACTGTTACTTTAGCAGTGCTAACGGGAAAGCTTTAGAAGTTATGTTTGAATGTTTCAGGCCTCAAAAGTGTGGACGATGGAAATGTCTGTTATCTCATATGTATTACTCCTTTCGTCCCAAAAAGATTTGCAATTTTTTGCCAAGCACGGATGACGATAGAAAGTTTGACCGTTACGAGACAATCAAACGTTGTTTTTTGAAATAATATCGTGAAAAGTTAATGATAGTAAACGTTATGTACTATAACCGTGTGTCAATAGAAAAATTAAATCATGTTGTTTAGATAAGTAACGAAACTTCTCAAATTGCACATTGAATAGTACAATGAGAGAGAAACATTGTAATAATTATGTGACGGAGGTAGTAGTACTTGTTTAGTCGATTCTTCGAAACCGTTGGATCTTCTCGGTAATTTGACGCATGTCTTTTTTATAGTCAGTACGGTTTTCAACTTCTAGAAATAAATAGAAACATTGCATTCAAATGTATTAGTAATGACTTAGATACGATGAATAACTTTGTAATATTTTCTTCATGATTTAACTTTATAAAGATGCCACTCAGGAGCTAGTCTTGACTTACCAAACCAAAAACAGCACTTCAGAAAAACAAAACCTTTCCTTGTCATAATTTATGATAAACTTTTGATAAGTGAATATGATGGTTGTTTTTCTTTCATTTATATCAATTCTTTGATAGTATTTGTTATTAGTTTGGAGAAATTCCCTGGGAATATCTTTTTTGAGTGATTTGTTGTTCATTTAAATCATTGAAACTGATCTTTGGATCCGGAAACTGGCATTTGTTGTCCTTTTTTTAGATTACCTTATGCCTGGTAGTTGTGTATATCTGATCAAGTTTAATATTAGTATTTGGTGCAAGCAATTGGGACTTGGGAGGTCTACAACTGTCTGATGCATAATTCTTATCTCAAACAGTTCGGTTTTTTTTTCTTAATCCATGTATCTTGGTTATCTTATGGCAAGTCATATCACTTTATTATGCAGGAATCTGGAGCAAATGTTTTTCTACCTCCTCCAGTTGGTGCAGCAAATGATATTGTTTGGGTTTGGGACCCAGAGGTGGGGAAGATAAATCCATCTGAGCACAAACAAATAAAGCTAGCTAGAAGTTTAACGCGTGGCATTATTGACCGGGATTTGAAACCCAGCTCCAATGAAAAGAAGTAAGTCCAGATCATCCAGTTTTTGAATTGTTTTCACATGTTAGCAACGATGGAGTGGTGGAGTTGATGTTCTGATGGCGGTATTGATTAAATTTTCGCTGTGGCCCTATATCAAAACTCTTCTTGCTTAGGTCAATACAGAGAATACTAAAGTATCCACCGACAAGAACTTTGAGTGGAGATGAGAAGCAACTCTTGTGGAAATTCCGTTTTTCATTGATGTCGGAGAAGAAGGCACTCACAAAGTTTCTTCGATGTGTTGAGTGGAGTGATCTTCAGGTCCGGATACCATACGACTTGTAGCCTTTTCAAATATGATGTTACTATTTGATTGTTTAGTCCTTGATTATGAAATAAGCTAGCCTCTGCTATTGGCCAATTTATTTCTCATTTTTGGCTGTCGGTGTTGTTTACATTTCCAGGAAGCTAAGCAGGCAACAGAGTTAATGGGAAAATGGGAAATGATTGATGTCTGCGATGCTTTGGAGCTATTATCTCCTCTGTTCGAAAGTGAAGAGGTCAGTTTAGCACCTTTTATATTTCCAAACTATTTTCATCCATCCTTGGCATCTAATAGCTTGAAGATAAGGCAAGCAGGGTGCAAGTGTGTACGTATAGGTAATGATGTAAGTAGAATTCAAAGTCATTCGAGGGTAATAGAATTATAGAAATGCAGTCGTTTGATGTTTGCTGAAACAGCAGCTGCTCTTTGCTGTAGCCGTACTTTCTAAGTTCCACTATAAATTTCTGTTTAATACTTGTGAGGGGTATTCAAGTTTGCAGTTAACATTGTGAAGTCTGAATTGAGTTTGGCAAAATTCTATTCGTATTTTCTTTGGTATTAGTGGCTTCAATTTCTTTTTGCTCACCAAAATTGCCGTTGTCTGATGAGAAAGCTTTGGGGTAGACGTGGGTGTGTGTATGTTAGATGATGGAAGTTGATTGTAGCATTGTTTATCATCTGGTTTTCACCAAACGTAATTTATGCATTGTAATGACCATCTAACAGGTACGTGCATATGCTGTAAGCATTCTCGAACGAGCTGAAGATGAAGAGCTGCAGTGCTATCTTCTTCAACTGGTTCAAGCCCTTCGTTTTGAGCGTTCAGATCGATCGTGTTTATCTCATTTCCTTGTCCAACGCTGTATAACAATACCTTCCATCTTGTTCCTTCTGCTTCTATCTTGAATTGTATATGGTCTCATCTGAATGCTTGATTTTATACTGAAACAGCTCTTAGGAACATTGAGTTGGCGAGCTTTCTACGCTGGTATGTCACTGTAGAACTGCATGATCCTGCATATGCAAAACGTTTTTACTCCACTTATGATATGCTACAAGAAAATATGCAAAAGGTGTGCACTCCCTCTCCCTCCTTGTTCTATTCTATCGGTTTGACTGACAGCATGTTGGTCGGCTAATATACTTTAGTTTCTCCTAACATATTTCTGGTGCACCTTCGGAAATATATACACAGACACAAAAGCGATTAAGAGTGAGTTAACTAATTTAGTTGATGTGCTGAGTATAAGCGAGGCTTGTTTTTGTTTAGTAATCTCACAAAGAATTGCTGTAGGTGGTAACCAGGATAGCTACTGTGGCCGGTCTGTCGCAGGTTTTTCTGAATTCAAATAATATTTTGTCAATTTTTTCTTTTAAAAGTTGTCTTCTAGTGACAATGGAGGGGAAGATGGATCCAAGTCATGGCAGAGTTTGATGCGGCAGACAGAGCTGACTGCTCAGTTAGGCTCTATTTCAAGGGATGTCCGTAATGTTCGTGGTTCAACATCAAGGAAAAAGGAGAAGCTTCAACAGCTTCTTTCTGGTATCCTTAGTGAATTGCAATATTTTGAAGAGGTATTTGTTTGAGTAGATGGTCATCTTTCACGATGTTTCATTCTCTTTAAGATTGTTCACTTTGGCAGATCTAGTACATACACAAAGTTATGGAGACATGTCTAATCGTCTACTGTTCTTTCAGCCTATACGATCACCGGTGGCACCTGAAGTTCTCATTACTGGTATCATATCTACTAAGTGTATAGTTTTTAAAAGCGCACTAAATCCTCTGAAGTTGACTTTCGGTATTGCTGATGGTGAAACCTGCGAGATTATATTTAAAAAGGGGGATGATCTGCGGCAAGATCAATTGGTAGGAATTAACAATTGCTTGTGCATTTTATAAAGCTTAATAATGCCTTTCAAAATGTTGATCCCCTGTTATTGGGGTCTTAGATTGTCCAGATGGTATCACTTATGGATCGCTTACTCAAACTGGAGAATCTAGACCTTCACTTGACCCCATATAGAGTCTTAGCTACAGGACAAGACGAAGGGATGATGGAGTTTATACCATCACGCTCTTTAGCACAGGTATGCATCTTCTGGGTTTATGTTCCCCCTTCCCAGTGTACATGTTATAGTCCACGGCTCCCGTTTGATGAGCTTATTTTGTAATTCAAGGAATCCACAACTTGATGATATTGATGAAAATATTTTGCTTCATTGGCAGATTTTGTCAGAAAATCGAAGTATCATTGGTTTTCTGCAGAAGTATCATCCAGATGAGGAGGGACCGTTTGGAATAACCGCTACTTGTCTTGAAACGTTTATAAAGAGCTGTGCTGGTTACTCTGTTATCACATATATTCTGGGCATTGGAGATAGGTAATTTAATAGTCTCCGCCTGATAAAACCGAAGCCATTTGCCAATTGCTTATTTTGTCCTTGGCTTATGCTATTGTTGATTGAACCTTCCCCTTTTAACTTGTGAGAATGTACTCTTATCGTATTGCGGTTATGGTTTGTCATGGGACGTAATCCTTCTCTTTTTCCTGGTTCTGTAGGCATCTCGACAATCTCCTTCTAAGGGAAGATGGACGGATTTTCCATGTGGATTTTGGTTTCATATTGGGACGAGATCCTAAGCCGTTTCCACCACCTATGAAGCTCTGCAAAGAAATGGTTGAAGCCATGGGTGGGGCAGAAAGGTGCTGCTTTGTATTTTTATTGTTCTTCGTGTAGCATCTCATTTGCTGGATAAGGCCCTTTCAGAGCAACTGTCCCTAACCTATGCCATGGTTTCCTGATGCTCAGTTACTTCTTCATACCTGACTTGCAGGTTCACTGCATAAAATCGAACTAACGTGCAGCATTATTTTTTTCTTTTCTACTGCAGCCAATACTATACGAGGTTCAAATCTTATTGTTGTGAAGCATACAATATCCTTCGGAAATCTAGCAACCTCATTTTGAATCTTTTCCACCTAATGGCGGGCTCAAACATCCCTGATATTGCTTCCGACCCAGAAAAGGGCATTCTAAAGGTCAGTCTAGTTCCCTTGTATGCCATGTTGTACCTAAACGGTACTGGATGAGGCTAAATTCAGAGAAATCTTGATAATTTCCCGTTTTAAACAAGAATGTGGAGAAAGAGGAGCGTAGTATAGCCAAAAAAGTATATATTCCGCCTCCTGATCCTAACAAGAAAGAAGCGAATATGAAAAGATTGATCGGATCTTTTCTTTTAATCTTTGCTACCTGAGACACTACATTGAGTTAGTTTTGCTGTGGGGATCTAACATGCAGGAAATTTTTTTTTTTTTTTCTCATTGTCATTGTCGTTGGAGCAGTTACAAGAAAAGTTCCGATTGGATCTTGATGATGAGGCCAGCATCCACTTTTTTCAAGATCTCATCAACGATAGCGTTAGTGCGTTGTTTCCTCAAATGGTGGAGACAATTCATAGATGGGCGCAATATTGGCGTTGATGAACTGAAACTTGAAGAGCATTGTCTCACCACAGCTCGGTCCGATAATTGTATCCAACGAAGGGTAGAGCACGAGAGCATGATGTGCATAGTTGTACATAAAGATTCTAATTCATAGGAATGATATTGTATTTGTTATTAATGGACACTTTGCTTTTATTGATGTCACGAGTCAAGTATAATTATGCAACTATCTTAGAAGTGATTCTCTATACCCAAACTAATTGATACCTGCAGAAAACCTTCAACTCCACGCAGCGATCACTGACAGTCGACAAACTCTCCTGCATAGTCATCAATTTGGAGACAACTCCATAAAATAGTAGATGCCTCGAGGATAATGCAGTATATCCTTGCCATTTAAAAACAATCAATCACTACTACTACGGATTGTATCGTTACATGATTCTTTCCTATCTCAAGCAAGTCAAACCTCCAAATAAAAAGGTTTGTAGATCACAATCAGTACAAGAAAAAAATGCAGTGTTGAGAGGGGATAATAGTAAAACAAAAGCACCATTTCTGGCAAGAGCTTTGAAATTTTCCATCCAAAAACCCAAGGAAGACACCGGCGGAAAAAGAAAATGCAAGCAGAGACGCTATCAGTTGATCAACATCATCGAGATAACTTCTTCTTGATATCTGATCTTTGTTTGGATCCAAAGGCAGAAGCCTTATCTATCAGCTTATCAATTGCTGCCTCTTGCTTCTCGTATATGTAAGATTCCAACAAAACTCAAAAAATGCTACCAATATATTGCCAAACAGTACGATCAGATTACAAGCAAAGCATTCAAAGGGAAAACTGGAAAATAAACAAGAGCAAAGCTGCCAAAAGATTTCGGGCAAATAAAAGGGACAAGCCAGACAAGAAGAGGCCATGCCATGAAATAGCCCCAGCAAGACTCAAAACCAACGGGAGGAATTGAATGGAGTTTTAAAATATTTATCATTCGAGATAATTTAATCAAAAATTAAAGTTTTCTGTTAATTTATCCATATATTTATTATTCTTCATATTTTGATTAATTCAATACAATACTTAAACAATTTATCATTAATAAGGATAAAAATGAAATTTCATTATGTTATTAAGATGTGTCATTAAGATTTCTTAATATGTGTATTTTGATTTAAATGATAGATAAATTAAAACGGAGAGAATAGTATACATCAGCCCTCCGTTGTCCGAAAAATACATCACCTCAAGCAACAACTAATTATCTCTTGGGATGATAGGTTGTTCATAACGTCTAACTATTAGTCGCATTTTGTGTTCATACATAGTAGCCATCTTTTTTGTTTCTCCAACATAGATTTGGGAAATTAAAGGAAAATAGCATTTAAAATTTCTGAATTTTTAATTTTTTTGTATTTTGTTCTTCTCAACTTAAAAAATAGATATTTATTTTTTCTATATTTTGAAAAACTTCGAATTTTGACTCATGATCCTCTGAATATATATATTTTTTTTAGAAAATCCCCAAGTAAAGAGCATGTGTCTATTTTTCCCGGAAATCAATTTACAGACACCAGATGTTCGGTTTCCTGTTAATTGGTCATGCTTCACTGTCTCTTGGGATGTGTTTAATTTGTGTTTGCTTTGGACAATACTAATCAAAGAAGTTCACTTTTTCTGCGGGCAATCAGATTGCGGAAGGGGCAGAAGGGTGCAAAGCATAATGCTTTCTCTTATTTCAATGATTCAAAGCAGAACAAACCATCCAAAAATCTGCATCTTCTAAGTAAACAGAAATAATCTTTAACTTAATCTGCATCTCCTTTATCAAAAGCAAATCACACCTATGTTTTATTTTTAATGGTAAAAAAAAATCACACCTATGCTTTCGTTTTGAATACAAATAACCACCTACCCTATATCGATATTTTGAAGCTCGAACCAACGTAGTGTCGAGGCTTCCAGTTAATAAGAGACTTCGACTTTTTTTTAATTGATCAAGCATTCAAATCCGTCATATTTCGTGTAATCGAAGAAAGAATTAGTTTGTTTATTATTGAATCGATCCTTTTGATTTACCTTGTTATTTGGATGCGTCGTTACTTCATATTTTGCACAAGTATGAGAAATCCAGGAAAAGGTTACCTTGATTCTTTGAACAACATGAAACCCTAATCATCATCTCCCGACAATAAGATTCTTACTTCTTCACACAATATAACTTGTTGCCCTTTCTTGTTGCATTTACCTGCACTCCAAGAACAAAGCCACCAAATCTCAGCACCCTTGATTTTGATCTCCTCTCCACAAACAAGACTCTTCTAACACAACCACATTGCCAAACTAGACCATGTCTTCCACCTTCCAAGCCTTTCCACCACCAATGCCGCCTCCACCGGCTGTCGTCTACCCCACGACGATCACGACGGGCCAGTCTTCCTCATCCCACTCCAACGGCTCATTCTCAGTAGTCTTCATAGTCCTCGCGGTCATCATTGTTGTCTCGGGCCTCTCTTGTGTCTTGGGCCGGATATTCAACAAGAAATACCAGAAAACAAGCCTAGCGCAGGGTACAACCAAGAATAGCAAGAGCAATAACCAGAAACAAGACAAGCTGAATAAGAGTCATAGTAGCAATGGCTTTTGGGCAAAAGACGGGGACTTGGAGTTCGGGTTTCAGTCCAAGGAAGGCGATATAGAGCTCGGATCCGAGAGAAGAGTTCAAACAGGCAAGGCGGCCGGTGTCAAAGGAGAACGTCGAGGGAATAGCCAGGGAGCTGAGCATATCGTTCGAGGCGAAAATATGCATATGGGTGATGCATGAACGTGAAGAACTGTCATAGATAATGTAGTGAATTTCAGTGTCGTATGATGCTTGTAACATTTGGTTGTAGGGTGGGTTGCATTCCAATGTTCATGTGATTGTTAGTTCTAGCAGTTCTACAATTATGTATTATTCATTCAAATGACTGTTTTCATACTACTATAGGAATGACAATCGGGTTAGGGTCAAGGACCGCACTTCCTATACCCTGAACCCGAATCCCAGAAGCCAATCCTCCACTACAAACCCAACCCAAACCCGACCGGATAGGATTCAGAGATTTCCGTAGGTTACCCAAACCCGAGAATTTATAGATACCCAAAATCTATACTTCGAAAATATATATATTCAAAAAAATATTCTAAAATTTAATCTACGTTACCAAAGAAGCTTTTCAAACAAATATTAGCAAGTACATTCCATCACTATGAAAACTATAATCAAATCATTCCAGATCTACAACTGCAAGAATAAAAATTTACCTAGGCCATGCATGGAACACCAATAATTAAGATCTCTCATGTGACCAGTGAACACATGGTTTGCAACACTTCGGGTCCTTCGGGAATAAATATAATAAAATAACAAATGAAATAAAACAAAAGAAATTACTACTCCAATAAGCATTGAAGAGAAAACAGCCAATGAATGAGAAGAAATACCACAGCGTAGAATATCAACAAAAAACGTGACATTATTGGCTCAATCCTCACGCCAACAAATGCAAACAAAACGAAACCCCACTGACTCACATACAAAACGACGTCGCTCCGCTCTGTTTTCACATCTCCACACGCAAGATTCCTCCGCCACCGCCACCATGCCTGCCACCGACGACTCCTCCCCTCTCCTCACCACCACCACCATCACAACCACCCCCTCCGACACCCACCACTTAGCCTACATAATCTACTTCACCCTCGGCGCCGGCTTCCTCCTCCCATGGAACGCATTCATCACCGCAGTCGACTACTTCACGTACCTCTACCCGTCCCTCAACGTCGACCGCGTCTTCTCCGTCACCTACATGCTCGTCGCCCTCGTCTCCCTCCTCCTCATCATCCTCTTCTCCCATAAATCAAATCCTTTTGTCAGAATCAATGTGGGTTTGGGGTTGTTTGTGGTGGCGCTAACGGTCGTGCCCGTGATGGATGTGGTGTACGTGAAGGGGGAGACGGGGGTTTATGGTGGGTTTTATGTGACGGTGGTGGCCGTCGGGGTTTGTGGGTTGGCGGATGCGTTGGTGCAGGGTGGGTTGATTGGGGCGGCCGGGGAGTTGCCGGAGCGGTATATGCAGGCTATTGTGGCCGGAACCGCGGCGTCCGGTGAGGGTTTTAGGGTTTTAGGGTTTGTGATTGTGTAGGAGTTGTATTCAGGAAATGGTTTCTTTGTTGTTATTGTTGATGAAACACCACACAGGAATAAGACTGTGTGGATCTTGTCCTCCGAACTGTCTATGACTCTGGTGTTTAGGGATTGTGTGATGTTTGTGATAATGAGGTAGGAGAGAATGACGATGTTGTGTCTGTTGATCTCAGTGTACTGGGATAAAGGTTTGGTTCTGTTGTGGAATTAGTTTGTGATCTTGGGGATTTGGCTTTCTTAAGATGGGAAATTAGGGATTTGAATACTTCATTAGTTGGAGAAGTACTAGGTGAGGTTTGGACTTGATGCTAGAGAGAAATGTGATAGGGATAGTCTCATTTTGCTGTTAAAGTATTTACTTTGCTGATTTGCTGATACATATGCAAATAACTGGATTGAGAAAGCTTCAAAGTGATAACTTTTGGTTTAACGAAACCTGTATCTCGCAATCCATACTTAATAGTAACTCGAAGGCTGAGTGATGGCTGAGTTCCTCTCATTGCTTGGTTTTCCTTGGCTCTCTAATCACCATCGATAGTGTTGCTCATGGTTAAGTTGAGATCATGCACCTCATGACCCATGATCCCCTTGACATTCATCTGAACTTAGTTTACTTGGTAGTATTTGATTCATTTTGTAACATGAAAAGTTTCTTACTGCAGGAGTTCTTGTTTCGTTTCTCAGAATTATCACTAAAGCCGCATTTTCGCAAGACGCTACCGGCCTAAGGAAAAGTGCAATTCTGTACTTCATGGTTGGCATCGCATTGATGGTGGTCTGCATCGTCTTCTACAACCTGGCTCATAGACTTCCCGTCATCAAATACTACAACGAACTTAAAGCACAAGCAGTGATCGAAGAGAAGCAAGAGAAGGGTCCCATGACCGGGGCTCAATTCAGGTCTACGTTGTGGAAGGTAGTCGGGCGTATCAAGTGGTTCGGTTTTGGGATTGCTCTCATATACGTGGTGACCCTGTCGATATTTCCTGGGTATATCACCGAAGACGTGCACTCGGCAATCTTAAAAGATTGGTATGCTATTATATTGATTACCGGGTACAATGTGTTCGATCTTGTAGGCAAGTCCCTGACAGCGGTCTATCTACTCGAAAATGAGAAGGTTGCTATAGGTGCATCAGTAGCAAGGCTGCTATTCTATCCCCTGTTCCTGGGTTGTTTACATGGTCCTAAGTTTTTCAGGACCGAGATTCCAGTGACGATCCTGACGTGCTTGTTGGGTCTCACCAACGGCTACTTCACCAGCGTTTTGATGATCTTGGCTCCTAAGACTGTACAGCTTCAGCATGCAGAGACAGCAGGGGTCGTGATCGTGTTGTTCTTAGTTGTTGGCTTAGCCATTGGCTCTATAGTAGCATGGTTTTGGGTCATCTAGTGACCCCTCATGAATTAAGCAAATTGTAATATGATACCCATTTTATAAATTGAATTATCATAAAAAGGGCTTCGTCAAGCATTACTGTTCAACAGAAAGGGGCCAGTATTCAGCTCCCTCCGTTTAAACCAACTGCTATGGTTTAATAGTTATAGTATTTTAAGAAATTAATCATTTGATTAGACATATAACTTGTTTAATGACTAGAGATAAAACTATTTTATAACGAAAAATTATCATCCTTCCAGGAGGCAAATCAAACTATACATGGACAAAATCCCTTCCAGGACTGAAGAATTTAACTAACCTGGAAAGCAATTTCTAAGAAAGTGCCCATAAATTTTCTTGCGGCGAGACAATTCCTGGATTCCTGACCTTAATATTAGGTAATAACTTGAAACTTCTCTAATCAAGGGAGTACAAAGAATTTGACACATCGATAGAAGAGTGGTGAAAACACATAAGCAAATCAGACGCTGACAGCTGACCGAAACTGGTCTGGCACCCTAAGTAGTGGAGCCTGAACATCACCGGGCATGCCGAGCTGGCCACAAGCAGCCATTTGATCATCGCCTCGACTGAATCTTAGGAAGACCATGCATCCTGCATCGACCAGAGTGTTACGGAATTCGATCATCTGCTCTTCCTTCGTTGGTCTGAACATGGATCCCTTGTGAGGATTGAATGAGATAAGATTGATCTTGCAAGGGATCCCCTGGACAAGATTGATAAGCCTCCTTGCATCCTCCATGCTGTGGGAAGCAACAGATAATAGCAGTCACCAAGAAAATACTACCGCCCAAGATAATTCAATACCACCAAAGATTCTTTGGCTTTACATTTTAGTTTCTATTTATAGTTTTAAGGTTTATGTCAAGAGAAAATAACACAAGATCCTCACCAAGAAGAAACAATTTTACCTGTCATTGACCCCAGCAAGCATCACATACTCGAAGAGAACTTTATAGTTATGTTTAGGCCGCAGTTCTTCTTTAAGTGTCTCAAGAAGCAAGCTCATGCTGTATTTACGATTTATTGGCATGATCCAGTTTCGTACCTGCAAAAAGTTTCATGAGAGGTTCTCAGTTGGACTTTCTCCTCATCCTTCACTACAAGAAGATGGGATTAGCTACAGGTACCTCGTCAGTTGTCGCATTCAAGCTAACAGCCAGAGCACAGTTGGACTCTTGGAGAAAACGCTTAAGCTGTGGAACAAGTCCACTTGTCGAAACAGTGACTTTTCTTGGGCTAAAATGAAGGCCATGCTCATCCACCATGATATCGGCTGCTCTAATCACATTGTCTATGTTGTGAAGAGGCTCTCCCATCCCCTGTAAATAACCGAAATCAGCAAGGATTCTTATAACAAAATAATCTCCAAAGCTCACCTTGATAAGCCATGAATAAAGTTGAACCATAACCGGAAAATGCACCAAAGTTTTTACAGAGACAAGATGTGCTTAATCTATGCTTATAAAGCAAGATATGGAACAACTTCAAATAACTTATGGGTAATGGCCATATACAACGATCCAAATTCAGGAGTACTGCTATTTATCTCTCAATATAATTATAGCTTCCTTTTTTTTACTTTCCCATTTTGAGCTTCAAAAGAAAGTTTTTCTTGCTGGAACGCACCATGAAAACAACATTTGTCATGGATCCAACTTCACTTGTGAGCAAACGCCTAGCAAAGACAGCTTGCTCCACTATCTCAGCTGTTGTTAGATGCCTCTTCAATCCCATTCTGCAAAGGGGAAGTACTGGGAAGTTTTGCATTTAATTTCATATTTCATACCAAGGAAGAGACAGAAGAGAAAGAGAGAAACTACCAATATCCTGAACAACTACTACAACCACATTAGTTCCGAGCTTTGAAGGAACACTGAGTGTCAAAGACGTCATGGTAGCTTACCTCCCCGTGTAACAGAACTGGCAATTCATCGCACATCCTACTTGACTGGAAACACAGATAGTAATTCTCCCCTTAGGACAACAAATAACCACTGTTTCAATCACAAGCCCGTCCTCCAATGTGAATAGAATCTGCAAGCTCCTGTGAACTTCAGAATCAAACGAGAATACTCTTATGATGGAAAAATGACGACATAAACAGGGAAAACACAGTTCAAATGTGCATGATGAGAAATAAGCATGCAATTTTTGGCACCTTCTTAGTTCCATCAGAGGCCGTACGAATATCTTTCAAAGACAATGCCCTAAATTCAGCATTCATGCTCAGCATTTTCTTGAAGTCCTTGTTCAGACCTGCACGGTTAGAGAAAATAAACAGAATGAAATATAACGGGAAACTAGGAATCATGTGCTCACTTTTTGGAGAGGATGAACATGGATACATCTCATTCAAGCATAAACCATACACTTACATGTTAATAAACCATCACATAATATAGGACTTGTCTAAGAACTCAAGAATTCATAACAGAATAAAGAACAAGGAAAATGCAATGTCCAATTGTCCAAGACTCAATCAACATTACAGCGTAATGCACTCATAGAGTCATAGGATACAAAAGACAACCTTCTAATTCTTCTGAACAATGCGCCCATCTGTCATTTCCATACAAACGCTTCCACAGCATCATAGCCTGACCAGGTCTGAATCCATGCGATTGAACCCATTTCTGTTCAAGTACATAATCAACATCCGAAAAAAGTCAGAAAGAAAAAATTTTATACAACGAGGACACTCTCCTCTATTTGTTCCATTTCTTTCGTGAGGTCACAATAAGGCATCTAAGAGCATTTGACATTCCCACAACAACGCAAAATTACTCGCTCCCTAGAATTCAATCTCCAAGGCGGTTCCTCCATGAACCCTAGGAGCATTTGACATCAAAACCCACAAGAAATCAACAGAAAAAAAAAACAGATTTCCCTGATTCCTTCAATCAAAGTGCTAGACAACAAAAGATCACCTCAAAAGTCGAAATCGCAGCACGAACACAAATCTGACATACCTCGAGTTCGCCGTATCTCATCCCCTTCAGCATCGTCCTCTTCAATCCCCCCTCCTCTTTCACCACCCCTTCACGTCCTCCTCCTACACAAAAATCTCATCAATTTAACCTCAATCGAAACCTAAACTCAAATCACAACATTTAAAACACCAATTCGATCAATCCTTACCTGAATCGAACAATTCAGCATCGCTTGTGGAGTCGACGCCGAGTGGAAGCAAAGATGCGGAGGCGGCGGAGAGCGAGCGGCGGAAATGGGAAGAGACGGAGAGGAGAAGAGTAGAGGGTGGATGCGGTGAAGGTAGAGAGGAGAGAGGGTGGTTGATGAAAGGTAGAGGGAGAGGTGACGCGAGCCTCGCCGTCGACGACAAGGTGGCTCTCGCCATCTTCGATAGATAGACAGAGCAACCAGATACGAGACAATGTTGCATGTACTGGGTCTTCTATACAGGATTTCTGATATTTTATTTATTTTTCGTTTTGTCTCAAATATTTTGGTTCTTAAAAAAAAGTTAATTATTTTTTTTATGTTGAATATATAGTTGAATACTTAGATATTTCTCCTTATCAAAAAAATAAATAGATATTTCATATATATTCAATATGGTCCGAGAAATTCGTTTCGCCGTACAAGATCCTTTTTTCGGTTCTTCAAATTAATAATTCTCATCCCTATCATTGTATATCCAGTACGAATTTCGGAGGTTTTTGGATTTCTGGGAAATTTTTGTTCATCCCTATTTATATCACGAGTTGTCTTGGTTGGTTTTTTTTTTTTTTTTTTGTTTAAAATTGATAAGCATGATGTGTCTTCTTGGATTTGACTCATGAACATATAAATTTGATGGCATATAACATTAAATCATATGACATTTGGGTTTTGATGCGATATAAGTCACAAGACATGGAGAAACTTATTATGAAGAGTTGTCCTCATTCAAACGGATTCTGTATTCTGGATATATGTTTTCAGTTTATACTGTAGATTGAAGCTGACTAGCTAAAGTCTACAAATCAAATGTGTCGATTCGAAAATAGAGGATCTACAACTACAAGTCCGAGAAAAAAGAGAACAGAAACATACATGTATTCTTCATCAACCCCACAGTATGCTAGCTTTCCTGTAAGACCTTGCTATTTTTGAATGACCATGCTTACAAACTCAGGAATCTGATGTTTCTACACAAAAAGCATTGCCCATCTGCTTCGTATCTCGATCAAGCATTATCCGTCAAAATCCGGTTGGTATCACGAAGGAATATTTGGCAATGTATCTTGGAGTATGTGTGGACTCCATTCGCGCTCAGGATAATCTAGTACAGGATCTCTGTCGATTTCCATTGCACACATGATCACATCAATAACCTGTTCGAACTTTGAATAATATAGTACATGAATCAAGGATGCAATATAATTCTATCAGCAAATAATTACTATAGAAAGCTTGTTAAAGCATCTGTGAAAAAAAAACTTGTTTATTCATGTGCAAACATAGATCTTGCAAGAGCAGTATTGCAGTCGTGCTACCTCAACAAATAGAACAAAATTGTAAAGACTACTCTGGTCCAGAATCTGATCTTTCCTGTTGACGTTCAGCTTGCCTCTTCAGTCACTCCTCAAATCAACCACACTCTTTAGCTGATAAACTCATCCTGCTCGACATGTATTATCTTTCCCCAGAAACAGTTCCAGTGGGAAAGAGAACAAGAAACCCTATCCTGCATGGCTGCATCTGCCTTCTCCCCCACTCCCACACCCCTTCTCAGACAACTGACGCGACTTTGCCATCTTGCTCATCTTGTTTTTGAGAGGGTTGTTTCGAGACTTCTGTGTCTTTCTCCTTCCTTAGAAGCACTAGGCTCTCGACATACTCGCAGCACATACTATCTCTATGAGGCTTCCAAAAAACTCTTGATCTCCTTCGAGTGTTTATATTATAGGACACAATCTCTCTTTCAAAACCATGAAAAAGTTCCCCATTTCTCCCAAGGAAACAGAGGTAAAAGGGAGTTCTTCGACTGTCCGTAGTGGGTTCCAAAAGATCGACCCCTGATCGTTTGATCCAGCACTTGCTGTTGCTTTTCTTTCCCATAACCCATATCCGGATCTCTCTTTCGTACATATCTAACAGTGAAATGGATTCACCAAGAACGAACAAGGATCTCCTTAGTACATAGTCGCCCTTTTTTGTTGGAGGTAGCGCAACATAACTGAATACTTCCTTGCTAACATCAAACGAAATACAGTATTGAAAGCATATGTATCCCTCAAGCTTATTGGGGTAAGCTATCCAATAGATTTGCCCCCTCAAATGCACATTTCTTCCACAGCATATCATTGTAGGGAGCGAACAAGAAAGAGACTTCCAGCATCTATTGCGAAGCGAGTACACCAACACATGCGCAGGGAACTTATTGGACTCAACTACAACCTTCCGAAAATGCATCGCCACCACCTTGTAGTCATTTTTGGATGCATCATACCCAAGGACGACCAGTGCACGAGACAAGTGCCAGGTTGGATTCGTCGGGATCATAAAATGTTGTCTAATGGAGGGGTTCCACAAGAACAATGGTCCATCGAGAGTAGAGATGGTTCGGCCCAGAAGCACCAAGCCGTTGGCATAACTCTCGATACTATAAGCGGAAGTTACCGCAGGGATGTCAGAAATTGTTTCCAAAGTATCAGGATGGACAAAGACCCAACGCCCATGGCGCATTCCATCATCCTGGGCTAGCCTTGCTAGAATACAAGCATTTTCCTGGGAATGGTTAAACAACTGGAGATGCATAGTTTCCAGGTCTTCGCTTTCAATCACATCACGCCATGTTGTAGAGACGCACCTGAATCTCAACAGAGTCTTCACCGGGATTCTGGCGAGGATGTTGGTGATCAACTCTGTAGGAAAATAGATACCCCGGTTTTGTTTTTTCTTCATTTCCGAACCCTCAGATAAGTAGCAGGATTTGGATTTTATTTTCAATTCCAATTCCATCAGCTTGCACCAAACAGCTGCAGGCTGGACAGTCGCCAAAGATTAAATAAACATATTAGCGTTATGTATCCAACAAAGACTCTCAATATCTCGATGTTTACATAACCTGAATAACAATCTCGTCACGTATATATATTTTTCATGACATTATTATTTAAGTTTGTTGTTTTTATCCAGATGGATTGACAAGGAGGACAAATCAAAGGGGAATTCGATTTTTGTGAAGTTAAGAAAAACGAAATGCTATACAGAGAAAAAAAAAAACAAAAAATTAGAAAGTAAAAAATGCAACCTTTATTAACTTTATTTGCTTTCGACAGAGATGCCTGGTGCTCCGTCAGTCGTCTACTTGATTGCTGGGAAGGCAACAAATTGGATTAAAATCGCGTTGTGCGATTCTAGGGTTTCAAATTCTCCGCTGATTTGGGAATTTGGGAATATTTGGGATTTGATAATCGATGAATTTAAAGGCGGTAGTCTTTACAAGGATGTTCATCTAAAACGTAATATTGGGCTTTAGATCCAACCAAAAAAAACCTGATTTGGTTAAGATTGTTAACTATCTAACCTGAATGATGTCAAATAATCTCTCACGACATCATACGAATCTATTTTTCTCCTACCTGATGATATGGGTTAATATTCTCACCAACTTCTTGATTGGTATTTATATTCTATCATAATAATAATAACAATAATATTATTATTATTATTATACTTCCATTTACTATAAAAGATGCAAAGTTTGGACTGAATTTTTTTTTATATTTGTTGAAAATTATAGAATGATTTATTTGTTATTTTGATTTTATCGGATAAAAGAGTGAAAAAATTAATGTTTCTGTATTAATTTAATTTTGTTTCAATACATATATAATATTTTTATTTTTTATTTGATAATCAATTTATATTGATATAATTAAATTATCAATCATCTTCTTTCTTCTCCTTTTTCATTATTTTTCTTAAATCTCACTTATATTTCATTATATTTAAAACAAAATTCTATATAAATTCAGCTCATACATCGTGAGAAAAATATTTATAACTTTTATGAGACGAAAAAATATCATCTTTTTAAAAAAGATATCATATAATACAAAAAACACACGAGCTTGGAAGATACGAAATACTTCCTAATAACCTCTGTAGTATTTATCTATTTAAACTGTTTTATATAATATTTAATAATTTTTTATATAAAAAAATAAAAAATAATCATTATCTATATATACGTCTTTTTTTTTCTGCATTAAATCTCAATATCATAAAAAAATTAATTAAATTCTATATAAATTACATCCATATATAAATTCAAAGATGAAATTGTAGTTTACATCTAAAATGGAGAGAGTACTGCAATACGAAAATTCGTCTAACGCGGCCCTGCCCGATAACCGTCTGAAATCAACAGGCATTTCCTCCATACGAAATTCCCAAATCAGAGGACAAACGTGAAATCCTAATTATTGAGCGTTGCGATTCATCCTAGCAGGCAAGCATTGAAGGTTGTAGTATTTTTATTCTCTCAATTTGTTGTTTTTTTTGTTATGTCGTTGCAAAGCATTTCGTTTCGATTCGGTTGATGGTGGTATTGTAATAAGGTTCTCTCAGATTTGAGTTATAGAGTGAGTCGAATTGGCATGGCTGTCGAATAAGAATTGACGCGAGCAACCCAGATACTCCCCTCAACAAACCACTGAGAGATATATTTCCAATTTGCATTAGTTTTGCTTATTGAATGCTCGGTGTTTATCCTAATAATTTCTGTGTATTAAAGTATATGAAAAGTGTACTTATATACAAGAGACTTATTTATACAACTATTATATTCTCCATTACATTATATTCTAACCTCCTCTCAAATTCAAGGTGGTTCTGAGGAGATATAATGGAGTTTGGATACAAGTACATGAAACCGTCCTGGTGGATGGGTTTTCGTGAAGAGATCGGTAGTCTGATCAACCGATGCCACCGAAGAAAGTGTTGTCGTACGAAATGACAATCAATCTCAATATGTTTCGTACGTTCATGAAACACATCATTGTGTGTGATCTAAATTGGGCATGTTTCAAATTTGGGTCTTTTTGCTAGGTTTCTATTTTTGTTGTGTGGAAAATGGTGAAATTTGATGTGGGTTTTGTGCAGAAAGATTCATGGAAGAGTGTCCTGGTGTTGGCTTATCAGAGCTTGGGAGTTGTCTATGGAGATTTGAGCTCTTCGCCTCTTTATGTTTACAGGAATGCATTTGCTCAAGATATTCAGCATTTTGAGACCAATGAAGAGATCTATGGGGTCTTGAGTTTTGTGGTCTGGACTCTAACTTTGATACCTCGTGTGAAATGTGTTCATTGTCCTCAGAGCTGATGATAATGGAGAAGGCGGCTCGTTTGCCTTATATTTGTTGCTTTGTCGACATGCTCGGGTGAATTTACTTCCCAATTGCCAGTTAGACGATGAAGAGTTATCAGAATATAAGAAAGATATGATTGGCAATCCAATCTCATCCGGTTTTGGGTCTAGAGTGAAATCTGCATTGGAAAAACATAAGGTTTTACAGAAGTTTTTGCTTATATTAGCGCTAAACGGTGCTTGTATGATGATCGGAGATGGTGTCCTGACCCCTGCCATTTCCGGTATGTTTTTGTTCATAATTAAGTTCATCTCATTTTGGTACATGTGTATCTTTTAGTGCTTGTTAGTTAACTGTTTCAATCATCTTGTGTAGTTTTCTCAGAAGTTTCAGGCTTGGAGCTATCAATGTCACATCTCCATCACAAATGTAAGAACTCGGCTATCCTTTATCTTCTGATTGTGATGCTTGTTGTTATTTTTCGAGCTTTAGTTGGTCGTCATGAGGATGTATCTAAATTTTGGATACTATACTCGTGCCTCTTATCGTTTTTTTGGCATCAATCACTATATCGTTTTAACGGAGTACAGCTTGGTCGCTTGGGAAGCCCTTCTCCTGCAAATGGTTGTCAAAGAAGCTTAAAGCTGGGAGTTTCCTGAAGTTTCTTCCATGCCAATGTTTACATTCACAGCCCACAATGCATGCTTCCTGATGCTCATTTCTTTGCAAAATCGCGCTAATATATCTATGTCATACCCAAGCACTTATTTTAAATCGTCAATGATTATGAGTTGCCCTCAGCTTGAGGAAATGTAAATCTATCTCAGGTTCTCATAGACCATATCCACAAATTCTAAATTGTAGGGATTTATCTAGAAAGCACTTGAATAAGTTGACTTCCTTGTATATGTCATTGGGTGTACTTGGTTGCCACACGATATAGATTTGAGATTTGACTTAGTTTAGTCTTTCGGTGTTATAGGATCAGTTAGTGGTTAATGATGTAAGATGGACCAGGATTAACAGACAGGAACAATTAGGAAAGATGTAAGATGGCAATTGACATCTGAAATGTTTCCCTTTCTGTTTACCCTTACCTGAGTTTTACGTGGCAGCTACCACTTCCTAGATTAAATCCTAGTTCATTAGGTGCTGCATCTTTTTTAGGTTTATGACTATGAAATGTGCAGCAAGTTTCAATTCGTAAATTGCTTGGCTGGGGCGCATTTCATGGATTGAAGGATGAGACTGGAAAAGCCAAATAAACTTTGCATGATGCATTATTGGGTAGCTGAAGGTTCCTGGTACTCTGCATCGTCGCTTAGCGAGAGCAGCTCGCAAGGGATAGTCCATGTATTCTATGCGGTCTGTGCTTTACCTCTTATCAGGCTTGCTTATCGCTTTGAGCTGTTCTGGTAGCTATGCTGATAGGAAATTGTGAAATGAAAGTACTTTACTGACTTAGATTGCTGTCGGTCAATGGAGTTGTTTTCTGCAAACTTTGTGACTGACTAATGTAACTGTTTGTCATCATTATATGCAAGGGTCCGATCATCATTCAGTTCTCTCTTGTTTACATAACCTTCTTTTTCTTTTTCTTGCATTCTTAACAAAACCCTGATACCATTGCTGCAGATGCGGAAGTTCCGATTGCATGCCTTGTCCTAATAGGGTTATCTTGGATTCAGCATTTCAGCACTCACCGACTCGGCTTCTTATTTGCACCAATCATGGTCATCTGGCTATTTTGCATTAGCTCTATTGGCTTATATAATACTCTATACTGGAACCCTCATAACTATCAAGCTCTTTCGCCCTATTATATGTACAAATTTTTGAAGAAAACACAAGATGGTGGCTGGAAGTCTTTAGGTGGCATCTTATTGTGCATAACAGGTAGCACATCGCACTGTAATATCCATCTCCCCTCCCTTTTTTCCTTGAGAGGCTTATTTCCTTCTGTTTCCAATTTTGTTTTCCCTATTCTTTCGTGCCCAGGTTCAGAACACATGTTTGCTGATCTTGGACACTTCTCGCAACTATCAATTCAGGTATGACTTCAGTCCTCTAATCACTTGGGTCTTGCAAGCCCTTTAGGTGGATTACGTTCGTGATTCGTGTTTCTATATGGTCCATCATAGTTAGTGCTAACATGTTCACAACCTCTTGCATCTAATGATTTTTCGTTTGGTATCCATTTGTTCTTCTAACAGCACATGTTTTCTTTCTTTCCTTCCTTCTTTTCCTTTTTTTTTCCTTCCTTCTTCGAGGCAGCCTTTACGTTTGTGGTATATCCGGCGTTGGTTCTTGCATACATGGGTCAAGCTGCTTATTTATCCCAACATCATTTCCTATCTAGTGACTCCAAAGTCGCGTGTAATTTGATAGTTTCCTTGGCCATGGTGGTCAATTTTTAGGTAACTTACCATTGGTGAACTGAACTTGACAGAGAAACTACGATGATCAGTGATCATCATTGCTGTACTCACCGCGTTCGTGGGGAGCCAATCCATAATCACCGGCACCTTCTCCATCGTCAAGCAATGTCAAGCTCTCGGCTGCTTCCCAAGAGTGAAGATAGTCCACACTTCTTCCAAGATGCATGGCCAAATATATATTCCTGAGATCAACTGGATTCTGATGTATTTATGCTTGGCCGTGACCATCGGTTTCAGAGACACAAAGCACATGGGCAATGCATCAGGTATCAATCTTGAAGAGAAATTGTGCATTTATGAACTTAGCATGGATAATCAAGAAACATCAGAAACGTAGTGAATGTTGAGGCAAATTCTTATCAGATAATGATATGAAACAGGAAAACAGAATACACTGATCTTTGAGAGGAATTTATGTATGCTCAGAGTTGCTAAAAGTTCAGCGTAAACCTTTTCGGACTTGTAGTTCTTTGATTGGAAACGTACCGCCAAATGTTGTAAACTTGGGGTTTCTGTAATGGTTCATAACAAAAATTACATGTCCGCGATCAGAATGGTACTCGTCATGTATCCTTGACGTCATGCTCTTAGTCATCTTGACCCATACAAACGTGGACCAGGATTAACAGACAGGAACAATTAGGAAAGATGTAAGATGGCAATTGACATCTGAAATGTTTCCCCTTCTGTTTACCTTTACCTGAGTTTTACGTGGCAGCTACCACTTCCTAGATCAATCCTAGTTCATTAGGTGCTGCATCTTTTTTAGGTTTATGACTATGAAGTGTGCAGTAAGTTTCAATTCGTAAATTGCTTGGCTGGGGCGCGTTTCATGGATTGAAGGATGAGACTGGAAAAGCCAAATAAACTTTGCATGATGCATTATTGGGTAGCTGAAGGTTCCTGGTACTCTGCATCGTCGCTTAGCGAGAGCAGCTCGCAAGGGATAGTCCATGTATTCTATGCGGTCTGTGCTTTACCTCTTATCAGGCTTGCTTATCGCTTTGAGCTGTTCTGGTAGCTATGCTGATAGGAAATTGTGAAATGAAAGTAATTTACTGACTTGAATTGCTGTCGGTCAATGGAGTTGTTTTCTGCAAACTTTGTGACTGACTAATGTAACTGTTTGTCATCATTATATGCAAGGGTCCGATCATCATTCAGTTCTCTCTTGTTTACATAACCTTCTTTTTCTTTTTCTTGCATTCTTAACAAAACCCTGATACCATTGCTGCAGATGCGCCGATTGCATGCCTTGTCCTAATAGGGTTATCTTGGATTCAGCATTTCAGCACTCACCGACTCAGCTTCTTATTTGCACCAATCATGGCCATCTGGCTATTTTGCATAAGCTCTATTGGCTTATATAATACTCTATACTGGAACCCTCATATCTATCAAGCTCTTTCGCCCTATTATATGTACAAATTTTTGAAGAAAACACAAGATGGTGGCTGGAAGTCTTTAGGTGGCATCTTATTGTGCATAACAGGTAGCACATCGCACTGTAATAGCCATCTCCCTTTTTTCCTTGAGAGGCTTATTTCCTTCTGTTTCCAATTTTGTTTTCCCTATTCTTTCGTGCCCAGGTTCAGAAGCCATGTTTGCTGATCTTGGACACTTCTCGCAACTATAATTTCAGGTATGACTTCAGTCCTCTAATCACTGTCCTTGTAATGCCATCATCACTTCTACATGTTCACAACCTCTTGCATCTAATGATTTTTCGTTTGGTATCCATGTGTTCTTCTAACAGCACATGTTTTCTTTCTTTCTTTCCTTCTTTCCTTCTTTTCCTTCCTTCTTTCAGGCAGCCTTTACGTTTGTGGAATATCCGGCGTTGGTTCTTGCATAAATGGGTAAAGCACTTATTTATCCCAACATCATTTCCTATCTAGTGACTCCAAAGTCGCGTGTAATTTGATAGTTTCCTTGGCCATGGTGGTCAATTTTAGGTAACTTACCATTGATGAACTGAACTTGACCGAGAAACTACGATGGCCAGTGATCATCATTGCTGTACTCGCCCCGATCGTGGGGAGCCAATCCATAATCACCGGCACCTTCTCCATCATCAAGCAATGTCAAGCTCTCGGCTGCTTCCCAAGAGTGAAGATAGTCCACACTTCTTCCAAGATGCATGGCCAAATATATATTCCTGAGATCAACTGGATTCTGATGTATTTATGCTTGGCCGTGACCATCGGTTTCAGAGACACAAAGCACATGGGCAATGCATCAGGTATCATTCTTGAAGAGAAATTGTTCATTTATGAACTTAGCATGGATAATCAAGAAACATCAGAGTGAATGTTGAGGCAAATTCTTATCATCTAATGATATGAAACAGGAAAACAGAATACACTGATCTTTGAGAGGAAATTTATGTATGCTCAGAGTTGCTAAAAGTTCAGCGTAATCCTTTTCGGACTTGTAGTTCTTTGATTGGAAACGTACCGCCAAATGTTGTAAACTTGGGGTTTCTGTAATGGTTCATAACAAAAATTGCATGTCCGCGATCAGAATGGCACTCGTCGTTGTTTGATGCTGTTGCCAAAGTGTCTTCCTTACAGTTGGTTTCATGATAACAGAAATCGCTTGTTTTTGTTTATACAGGCCTGGCTGTGATCACAGTGATGGTGGTGACAACCTGCCTAATGGCACTCGTCATTGTTCTATGCTGGTACCGAAGCATTTACCTTGCCATTGTTTTCGTGTTGTTCTTCGGCACCATTGAAGCTCTCTACTTCTCGGCGTCTCTTATCAAGTTCTTTGAAGGAGCTTGGTTTCCTGTAGCCCTTTCGTTCATCTTTTTCACCATCATGTATGTATGGCACTATGGAACTCTCAAGAAGTATGAATTCGATTTCGAAAACAAGGTTTCCATTGACTGGCTACTAAGCTTAAGTTCAAATCTTGGGATGGTGCGTGCCCGTGGGATCGGTCTGATTCACACTGAGCTCGTCTCTGGCATCCCGGCTATATTTTCCCATTTCGTCACCAATCTCCCAGCATTTCACCAAGTCTTCATCTTCCTATGTGTCAAATCCGTGCCCGTGCCTCACGTCAAGCCAGAAGAACGGTTCCTCGTGGGTCGTATCGGCCCAAAAGAATTCCAAATGTACCGATGTGTCGTGCGTAATGGGTACCGTGACTTTCACAAGGACGACTTGGAGTTCGAGAATGATCTCATTTGTAGCATAGCCGAATTCATTAGGACCAAGGGCCTAAAAGCATATCGTGGTTACGATGACGATAAAATGATTGTCGTTGACATTCCTTCTATCTATGATTCCCGATGACCTTGTGGGCCATGATCTTGACATGCCAGGCCCCTCTGCCCCGAGAGATTCATTCTCCTGAGGCGATTGAACCTCGAAAAACAGTGAGATTCGTGGTGGAAGATCGAGAAGCCGGGACATCTTACATTGTTGGTCATGCCCGTGTCAGGGCGAAACAGGGGTCGAGCCTGATTAAGCGGGTGGCTATCAACATGGGTTACGATCTCCTTAACAGGAACTGCAGGGAAGTGACTTACCCACTCAATGTTCCTCATGCCTCGAGCATCCAAGTAGGCAGGAGATACCATGTTTGAATCACTGTTAAATGGTATAGTGTGTCTTGTACAGAATGTCATTTTAGTGGGACATACTGTGTTATATTCCGCGGTTTTCGTGCATCGATCAAATCAGAATGGAATGTGCCGAGGAAGGTGACAAAGGAATTGTACAACACAACCTTTTACCATGTTTTGTTCCTTTTCCTGTTCGATGTTGCAGGCGGTGAGCACCTCAAGCAGTCAGCCATCTATTGCCGGGCCGGTCACCTGTTACGACGCCACAATCAAGTCCTATGAAATGTAATTATCATATAAGCTAGTGGATTTGAACTTTTTTTTTATTTAAACTCAAAATCAATTAAGAAAAATAACTCGGGATTTTCTTTGTATACCTTCTGAGCTGTTCTCTGCAGGAACATGGTCGTCCAGGCCCAAAATAGGTGCCAAGGAACACGAACCTATTAGCGATGTCATAAATAAAATGAAATCTGGTTGGTTAAAGTTAGGGAATAATAAAAAATAAATTGTGCGACAAAAGGATGTGAGTGGGAGAAAAAATGTTGGATGAAAGTGTCGACAAATAAGCAAAGATTGATAGAAATATTCTAGATGCGAAGAACAATCGCTTATCCCAAAATCATTCATATGAATATATCAAGAATCAAACATAAGTAATTGCGGAAGCGTACCTGATGGATTCATCTCAATTGGTTGCACTGGAATTAATACGGAATTGAAATCTTCCGAAAAGATCGTGATCGTATTCCCCTCTACCCTCTGAGACAATGAGAAACTGTTTTTCATAATGAGGAATAGAAGAGATGGGCTTGTTTTCCTATTTATAGATGGAAAACCCAAATCCCTCTCTTCTTTTATTTCACGACTTTTGGGGACTCCACCCAATATTAATTTTCGTCATTTAAGTTTAATATTATCGTTCGTCACGTCATCAAACAAATAATATTACCGGGTGTCCACATTTAATTATTCCACAATTTAAATTAAGTTCCTTAGCCAACACAATAATTAGATCTCTTAATTTGGCTAAACAACATAATGACCCAATGTATTAATTATACATATTTAATCCTAAAATAGATCTAACATGAATATATTTCCCGTTGAAGCCTGATGACACTTTAAACTTGAGCAGCAATGGCCCTGGTGGTGCTTTGCTCGTGTCCCACACGGCTCCAAAGTTTCTGCTCATTGAAGTCCTGATCGAAAGCCCAACCTGTGTGCATTCGTAACAGAATGTAAGTAGTCGATATACTTGTTGAAAGCTCTGAAATAAAGCAAACATTGATCAAGTAACACGCAAGTGGCCTAAGATACCGTGATGATAGATGGATTTTCATGAAGAGTCATGTACAAAAGATAGGAGTGACGGAGAACGAGACAGATGCAATATGACTTCAAAAGACAAGATGACTAGCATGAAGATCCAAGGGAAACAAATTGGGAGGGGGAAAAATGGTGATGTTTTCATATAATGTACAAAACAACTGACAACAACAATCCACGGGATAGGGTTCGAGGAGGGCATGAAAATTATTACTTGAAAATTACGAAGTTACCGATAATCTATAGTTAGTGATAGGCTTAGGCAGCAGTTAACCACATCAATCCCAATTATATCAGTTTGGCCACCTCGATAGAGGACTTTGAGGGCCAAATAGTTCGGCTTTTTACAGAACTCTTCCACACGAACAGCTAGGGTCTTATTCTTATAGTCACAAGGTACCCGCTCCAAACATAACACAAAGGTTAAATCTACCATTATTCAACCCTCACATTCTAATCAGTCACTGAATACCATTGGATTAAGGCGCAACGCTTTGCTACCTTTTGTATTCCACGTCCACAATGCTGAGGCCCGAAAGCTTTCGCCCGAAGCCAGTGATGGCCATACCTTGGAAAGCTCTCCTGCTGAGAACAAAACCTGTGAAGTTACTGTAATTGTGATCTGTCAAGATCACCTTGGTTCCAGCTTTGCTGCACAATGCTGTATTATTGCATCTTATCTGTCAAAGCCAAAATCAGGATCAGAATCCATAATGCCTCGGCCAATCCTCATTGTCTGATGGTTTTCATGTTCAGAATTGATCCCACGGACCAACAAAGCACGTTTTAACTATGGAATTCTAAAATGCACATTATTAGAATGGATAATGGATAGTATTAGGAAACCGTTTAAGATTTTTCCTTCTCAATGACACCATGCATTAGGAACAGTTTATCCACTACCAATGCCGCATCAGACGAGAGCCCGAATGCCGCATCCGGCTAGGCCCCCACCTAGGATCAGATAAGTGGAACTACTGTCTAAAACTCACCCAGACAGCCATGTAAACCCTCAACAATAAGGAGCAACTGCAAAGCAGATGACAGTTTTTATTTCACGACAGATCATTTGTTAATCCAATTCTTTGGCAATCATCTCACAGAATCACCGGACTATACAACTGGGCCAAGTTGCATCCAAATCCAGATAATATTTATTGCTGTGTTAAAATATCTATTTTTAGGTCTATTATCATAGGAATAATAAAGTTGATTATTTGATACTCTGCCCATGATGAGCTCATGCTTATTAGCCAAAAAAGCTTAGCGGTTAAATATTGGCCCAGGAAACATGGAAGGACTACAAGGGCCAGCTCGCTTATACGATGTGGATCAAAAGCTTTCTACCATTTAAGACATGGCTTTGCCACTTATCTATACAAAGAAAGCAACATACAGCACAGGAAACAGATAAAGGGATCAAAAGCTTTCTACCACTGTGATCAAACATCTGAAGAGAAATCAAGTTAAAACGAACATCTGGGACATGTTTAACTCCTCTGAGTAGTAGCTTCATTCCCATGTTGGTTTGCAGACAAACATCACCAACAACGATCACCTTAGACGCACCATCATTACCCATCTTCGGAACACCAAAATCACCTGACGACTAAGATGTGAAGAATTCCTTCCTAAGTATAACATGTAGTGTAACATCACTGTCTATTATCCATGTGCTTTCATCTGATACAAGATTAACTGAATCATAATTATGAAAAATGAAAAGATCATCATTATCGGTAGCAGTAGTCACACGATCATCATCATCTTAACCATTTCCTTTCTGCTTGCTTTTCTTGTTTCTATTCTTCTTTTTCAATAAGAAACAGTTCTTCTTAAAGTGTTCGATTCTGTGAAAATGATGACACTCTATATTCTTGTATCTTTCCTTGGATTTACTTCTGTTATTTTCTCTGCTACCCTTTGAATCCCTTTTCTGAGTTCTCTCCATGTTTTCCGTAACAAGCACCTCGGAGTGAGAGCTTTCCCATGCAAGTCGCGAAAAAATTTGAAGTTTCTAGTTAGATTCTTCTGTATAAGTTATTAGATTCATATAATCAGAGATCACGAATTTGAACCGGATTACACCCACATATTCCCTTCAGTTCACAGGCATGGCCATGAAATGCTTTTGAAGCCCCAAATCGCCATTGCCCAGAGCCAACACCACCATATCCTTACTTGCCTTCCCATTTAATCCCAAATCAACCAACTCGCCCTCCCAATTTCACAACCCTTAACCATCATCACCACCCTCTCAAAAGCCCTTCCTCCACCGTCATCTCCTCTAACGTCGAAGCTAACCGCTGCTGTGACTCTGCAATTTTGAAGACTCAGAAATCTGCTACACCTTTGTGGGTGGAGTGTCGATCTTGAATTTTTGCAAGACCACCTCACCTCATTTGCATGACTTGGACGCTTTATCCGCTACATGGTGACTTTGTATTTGTATTTTGATTACCTTATTTAAAGGTTTTTGTTTTGGGAAATTAAGCAACGGTACCCAATGAATTTCACTTGCATCTGTGGTATCATTGTGATTTTATAGTTTCTTTATTGAAAAATTGCAATGCATATCGTGTGATTTATAGTTTATGAAGTAATATTAACGTTTTAGGGTATTTTAGTGTATTTTGCTATTTTTTATTGTTTTGATTTTTTTATGCGTTCTTTTCACATGTTAACAGTTAATGTGTTTGCTTTGGTATCGTTGCTTGAGGTCAGTGCATTGTGCGGGTACTTTTTGTTGCTGGGTTCTGAAAAGATCATAAGATACGAAATCATTTGTAGAAGCAAAACCTACAACCATTTTAAGCCTAATCTCTTCATTAGCTTTCCCAAGGAAAGCTCAAGTTTCTACATGATGATGGATTTAACCGTAATCAACAACTTATCTTGCATCACTTCTGTGCAACGGTGGAACTAGGGGAGGCGAGTGGGGCCTCGGCCCCCGGCCAAGTCGAGATCCTATATATATATAATTTTTAAAAGAATATTTGATATAAAATCAATCATATATTTTCAATATTATATATATTATTTTAGAAGTGAAAAACATTACCTAAGCACAACTGGCTGTCGAGTGCAGCGCCTCTTAAGCGGTTCCAAGTTCGAATCTTTTATGCCCCTATAATTCTTAAGCCCAGGAACATGTAACTTATTCCTTTTTTTTCCCCTTGCTTTGCTGGAGTATGATTTTGGTATTGGTTTCACTTGTTCAAATTTTATTGTCAATACCACTTTTGTATTTTATAGGTTAATTTTTAAGGAATTTTCTTCTTTTTTCCCCAAATTATCATGGTAGTACATGGTGTTATTTATTACACTTGATGTAATTTATTTATATGGTTCAAAATTCGCTTATATTTATATAGTCAAAAGTTTCTATTTCTTTCTGACATCGTAATGGTGAAATCTTTTACAGATTTCGAGATGAAAAGATTTTTTATGTAATTGATCACTTGTTTATGATTAATCTTATGTTCCTATAAAATTCAATGATGTATCATAAAGTATAAAGTACAAAACACATAAATAAAATAAACATTAAAAGTATCAATTTTTCTTTAAAAAATTTCCGGCCCCCTCATCAAAAGTTTCTAGTTTCGCCCTGCTTCTGTGATATTTGATTGATTTTAAAAAGATGAATTATCTAAACATATAAAACTTTAAAAAATATCAAAAAGATACCTAAGCAATCTAAATTCCAAAATTATACAATTCATCCATCTCATTTAAAATCCTAAATCTATTCTCATCTCCAACCAATCCCTTACCATCACCCAACCATCGTCGAAATCTGATCGGAATATGAAACATTATAGAAATCTGGCTACCTTGTTGAAATTTGAAACAGTTGGTCTAGAAAAAAAAATCAAAACAGAACGCCTGTTCTGATGTTCTGTTTCGAAATAGAACATATCAACAAATGCAATAGAGTGCATGTAAAAATGAAATAGAGCGTATTAACAAATGAAATAAAACTATGAATAAAAAATAAAAAATAAAACATTATAATAATACGAGATTATGCATCATTAGATATCGACATCACCCAAAAAATTAAATAGAACGCATGAACAAATAAATAAAGCGCATGTATAAAAAAATAAAACAGAACTTATGTTCCTGAATAAAATAGAGCACATGTACAAAAAAGAAACAGAAGGCACATACAAAAATAAAACAAAGCGCAAGATAAAAAATAAAACAAAGCGTCTAAATACAAAAGTAAAGCAAAACGTCGCTATAAAAATGAAACATAGTGTCTGTTGTTATGCACTGTTTCAAAACAGAGCGAATGAACAAATAAAACAGAACACATGTATAAATAAAACAGAATGTATGAACAAATGAAAAAAGCGCATGAGTAAAAAAATGAAGCTAATAATATGAGACTATGCATCATCAGATCTCGACATCATCCAAAAAATAAAACAGTGCGCATGAACAAATAAAACATAACGCATATACAAAAATTGAAACAGAACGTATATTCTCGAATAATACAGAGTGCATGTATTAAAAAAACAAAAAAAAGAACATCCTAAGAAACAAATCCAAATTTCCATTTTTCAATATACAAACCCAAACAGAATGCATGAATACAACTGAAGCGGAGTGATTATATTGATTCAAAAAGAAGCACGTGAATAAAAAATAAACAGAACGTCAATAAAAAAAACACCATGACACCTCACACAAGTGAAGCTCGAGATCAAAACACAAGACACAACAACATCTCCCACCGCCATCAACACCGACAAACACTCCACCAATAGCGACCCCAACATCGTCGCTTGAAGACGACGTAACATTTGCACTTCAGCTATAATCTACCAAGTTGTATAATCATTTGACGACGTAACCACTCGCCCTCAAGTATATAAATAGGGGATTTTATATTTTAGTACCCTAAATTATTTACTTATATTTTGCTTCCACTTGACTGTTTTTTTTATACAGCATGTATATTTTTTATACTATATTTTCAAAAAAAAAAAAAAAACATATAGTAAATTCATATTAGGGGGAGCAAAATGTAATTGGTTTCTCAAAGGGTATATTTTTCATAATTTGCCTATACACAATTCATCTCCCCGAGCCGTTATTTGATGTTTAAATTTTTCTAATCAACGTTTACGAAAAAATCGTTTTTTGAGGAAATGATTTTGTTTTTTTTTTTTTTCTTAGAGAGAAATCGTTTTTTGAGAAAACGATTTTTAAAATAACCAAAATTGCAATTAGGGAAAACGAGCTCATGTTAGACAGAATCGTTTTCCGAAAAAGCGATTTTTTAGTCTAACAAATCCTCACTTCAAAAGACTGTTTTTTAATGTATGCCACCTAAGCTGAATAGGAATTTTGTTGCTCTTTTGTGTGAATCATATATCGCATAAAAAAAATGGACGGAATTAGTCTAACAAAATTATACGGAAAAAAATATAAAACATAGACAATGACATAAAAAAAGGTTGCAACTTAATTAAGAAATAATTGTTTTTTTTTTTTTTTTGTAGAAAGTAAAGATTTATATTGCATAGGAGAGAAAAAAAAACTTCTTATACATTTGGACCCTGTCGGTAATCTTCTGAATAAGGGAGTGAAACTGAAAATTGCCAGACCTACGATCAGAAAGAGGCACACCCAGGTATCTTATTGGCAATTTTTTTTATTATTGAAAATAACAAGTTTATTTACAAAGCTAAGAAGGGGTTGTGTCAACATAATCCATACCCTTGAACTCCCTCCCTAACCATTAGAAACCTAACTTTCTATGCAAAGTTACATACACACATTTTACAAATGTTACAAGAGTTCCTTCCAGAATGGATAAACCATTACATACACAAATGGTTACATGACTCAAGAAACATTAGCATATACAAAACAACTTATCCATCCAGCTTGATCTTCCAGTTGGTCAGTAGTTTCTTCTCATCCTCATTGAGATGCTCTTTTCTAACATAAGTAATGTCCATACCTGCTTTGAACAAGTAAGTCTTCATGACATGTTTGTATGGCTTTACTACTCAAAACTGATGTTATTTCTGTGCTTCCAAATGGTGTAAACAAGGTTACAAAATAGGAGCTGAATGATAGTCCTTGTGGTCCTCTTCGTCTTGAGTGCTTGGTGCAAGGCCTCAAAGTATCCAGTGTAGGAGTTTCCAACAGAAGCTGAGTTTCTAGTGCAAGAGGTAGACACAAAATTAAGAGCACAGTTTTGCCCCCACTTCTGCATTAAAAGATTAAGAAAAATATAGAAAAAGAATAAGTGATCATGAGTCTCCACTTCCTTCTTACAGAAAACACATAGATCAGCATCCAGTAAGCTCATTCCCATAAGGCGATCATGGGTATGGAGCCTTTGTCGCACCACTAGCCAAGTAATGAAGACATGGCTTGGGAAGTTTCCTTTACCGCACCAGTAGCCAACTAATATTAATCATCATCACCCACTTTCAAGTCAAATTACACATATTTCCCGCAACGAACACAACGTATAATGAAACGACCCAGTCGCTTTCCTTGCTATTCCGACGTTATCGCTTCAGCTATCCATTGTCCTCGACCATCATCATTGTCCAAACAATAACTATATACATATAAATAACACATAAGGATCAGAGAAGTGGTTAGGTTACCTCCATCTTGTATAGACTCGATGTAATATCCTGAAATATTTTGAATAAGAAAGCATATATTTTAAATATGGTAAGATATCTTTAAACGAAGAAAGAATCATGTGAAATCACAATCGCTTCCATAAATATTTCAACAACCTGTCGATATAAATATTTTCAAAACATGTTAGGCTCACATATTTTTGACCTAGCCTCCAAGAAGAACAGAGACCGTGAAGGGGTAAGTTTTCGTCTCTCTTATTGTTTTCGTCTCGTAGAATACCATAATCGTCGAGTCGAACTCCGGCTAGCCCCGACCTCGGCAACCCTTTTCCGACCACGACCTAAACTGGCCCGAACCAGTGCCGCCCTCGCACACCCCATTCCTCACCGGGAACCACCAAATCCGGCCGGGGTCGAATGCCCACAACCTTTCACAAACAACGACGAACGGATCTTGGCCATAGATCCCGAAATACCACGAACCCAATTAGAACTCGGCTATCCCAACCCTCGTCGACCCTTTCTCGATGACGGAAACAGCCAGAGCCGATAAGAATTCGGTTACCCAAGGTCGAATTCGACCACCGAGCTTGACGACGTCGTCAGTCTCGATCTCGCCCGAGTTCCCCGATGTCGATCCGTCTCCCTCGTCGGCCGATGAGGCTGTATTCGACCTCACTAGCCGTCGTTGGCTTTGACGAAGGTGTTTCACCAACTGGCAGCCGGATTCCGGCCATGGTCTCGTTCGGGATCGCATGAGAACCCCTTAAGCTTTTCATGTTTCATTTCGGGAAGAAGGGAATTGTTCCCTTTTTCTTAATTAAATAATATACCTTAATATGTTATAATTCTTATATGTCGTGTATTTGGTTACACAAATATTTACGTGCATAATTTTGGAATATAATGCAATGGTATTTATACGTCGTGTCATTATTGTAGGTACGATTGATAATCAACAAGAGGGTTGATCGCGTGTTGATTCTTGTGAATTTTCATATTCGAAATTATGACAATGTAACACACATCGTTACTCTAAATTATGTATGCGTGACTTGATTTGTGTGATTGTTTGATCACCGATTTGTATGATAAATAAATGAGTAAAAACTGGATATGCTTGATTGTCTTGATTTGCTTGTTTAAAGGGTAACGATACAACCTGTACAATATTATAGAATATAATAACGATTTCTGATTATTGCTTGCTATTGATGCATGTATCTGGTGCTGATTATTATTTTTGTAATGAACTATTAACTTTGGTGAATTCTAGAAAATGTTACAAAAATATCTGACCGTGATTAATTATAATGGGATTATTTCCAATATCCTCGAGTATCATTTAAATGTGACAATTGAGAAAAATACATGCCCTGATAGCCAACTGCTGTACACGAAAATTAATATAATTAATTTCATCATATATGCTTGAGAATCTTGAAAACATATATACCGTGACAGTCACCTCTTGTACATGGAAATTAATGCAGTTAATTTCAGGATACGTGCTCGAAAATCTTGAAATCTTGAAAATCTTGAAAACTCGCGAATTCTTGTTAAACATGGAATTAAGGGGGATTAATTTCATGTTGGTTGCTAGAAAATACTGGATACTTGAACATGAAGAAATTGTTTAAAATGACAATGACTGGGAAAGTTACGAGTACTGGACTAGTTAGGGAAGGTGTGATAAACCCCTTCGCGTGCACACAGCGGCATCAATTGGTGGCCGTGTTTGATTATTATTAACCGTCTTGGGTCGACTACAACGATCATCTTGTTTGTTTAATTATTCCTGGTACGGCATACTAGGTAATAATTGAAATTCTTGTGGTAACTTTTCTCATGTCATAAACCTGTAAAAACAAATCACGAAAGAAACATGACTTGACTTGAAATACGGAAAAGGCTTAAAAGCGCTAATAAAGACGAAACAAGGTGTGAACGAAACAAGGATAACTCGATTAACTTGAGTTCTTATACTATATATATATATATTCTCGACTGGCATATGATTGTTTAGTGTTGCTTACATTGCATACTGTTTGTGCATGGGAAATGCATGATATAATAAGCATGCCAGACCCCTGAGATGGACGTGTATCCTGTGTTTACTGGGTTTTCGAGCTCACGGTTACGTGTTCGTTTCAGGTAATAAAGGTTCGAGAAAGAGTCCGTTATTTAACAGGAATGAATGAATTCGGCTTCTTGTAGCATTGTTCTTTCTTGCTAAATATTGATTTTTATGTAATAAAAAGACAATGTAAGTTGGATATTTATTTCTAATTTCTATGTTTCCGATACTTAAGTCCCTTGTATTCTTGTCGCCTTTATTCAAAGAACTTTGGAGCGGCGGTAACGTCACGTGTCTAGCAGGTATTGGACAGAAAATCTTGGGGCGTTATGCCTTACTATCGGACCTGTAGGCCACTTTCCTTCCTACTCGGGGTTTCGTTGCTACTCACACATGTCCGTAGATGACTGGCCATAACTGTTGGTGTTGTCCTTGGTAACCGACTAGCTGTGTGAGGTTTTTTTTTTCGTTGGTAGTTCGTAGAAACACCAAGGGTATTGAGGGGAAGCTGTGGCAGCCAGTGGCGACATGGCCTTCTCCTCATCCGCTGGTGACAGCCAACGATGGTGGCGTTTTGATATGGTATCGTCATGGCGTGAGAAGAAATAAAGAAAGGGAGAGGGTTGCGGCTGTGGATGGTATCGTGGCTCATCTCCGCTGCTATCCAGTGACCTAGGTGGCATGGTGGTGGCCGAAGGTTATGGTGAAGGAGGGTGATGGCAGCGGATGATTGATAGTGATGGCGAGGGAAATGATGGGGAGTGATGGTTGTCGGGAAAAAAAAAAGGGAGAAGAAATATGTGTACTAATAGGCCACACATATTTTTAATTAGGGGATAGTTTTTATCCTCTTTTATAACACTTGATAATAAAAATCTTTCAAATTATCCCAATAAATTGACGTTATTTAACCATAACTTATATATATATCGTTCATTGATAATAAAATTATCCCCAATTTAAATATACTTTCATCTCATCTGTTCAGTCGTTCGAACATTCAAATTTTACCATAATAACGGATGTTATATCAACGTTACTTTCCATCATTCATATTTAATGTTGTAACGTTAATATGTATTATTGTAACTTTGAACGTTATATTATCGTTAATTTTCATCGTTTCTAATTAACACTCTCACGTTAATAATTTATATTCGTAACAACGAACCTTTATCGATGTGAGTTATCGCCGTTCCAAAATATTTTTAAGAATAGTAATTCCCCTACATTTATACATATGATTTTAATATTATACTTATATTTTTATATTTATACGTAAATTTTAATTGATATAACTTTTCGGGTATCACAACGAAGCACATCTCCCGTACTATCCTAGAGAATCTCCCGTCTAATAATTGAGTTTGCAGGTCTAAAACGAGAATCTGAGTCCTTTCTCCCCTCTCCATATAGCGCTCAATAATTGTAATAACCGCTCAATATCCCAACATAGCGTTTCAAAGCTGGTCTGCTGGTAAAGTATCTTATCCAATAGGCATTTACTCGATTTGCATAACTGGTGCAGCATAAGATTTAGTTACCAAGTGGCAAACTTATCAAATAGAAATAGAAAGAAAGGAAAGAAATAATCATTGTCTCAAGAGCTGCGAAAGAGAGCAACCTATTTTCCATGAATACAGACAAGAACTCTACAAGTCGCCACGAGGCCCACAACTACAGGGATCACCATCAAGTAGCCGATAGTTACAAGAAAAAAAAGAATCTACCACCAGGCCTCAAGCAAGTCGGTTTCGGGTTTCGTGTGATTTGCAAACATCACTAGTCGCTTCTCTTGTCGTTGATGAATCAACTCGAAAAAGTGCGAATTTTTGGGATGCACACGCACTGTCGATGGGAGGTTCGGAGGAATGAGTGATGCAATCAGAGTGCTATATCGATGGAAGGCGACACACTGTCATTGGAAGGGGGCGCACTGTCTGTGCGTATTGTATATGAAAGGGAGCGTACTATCCGCTCCGACGACATAATATCCACCCTGACGGCGTATTTTCAACTTGGATGGCGAGCGTACTATTGACTCCAACGATATATTGTTGGCTTCGACGATTGTAATTGTTTTATTGTAATTGATTGATAAAATATTTTGTTCCCTAACTTAAATGGTGTCAAATTAAAACATAATTTATGATGATGATTGATTAATAAAAAAAATCTTTTGTATGATCCATTGGTAAGTAAATTCCAAAACAATGACCTATTGGTAATTGTCTTTTTTTTTTTAATCTTTTAAATGTCACCAGATATAACACATTAAATATTAGAACAGGCTGACTTTATGAAACGTCTACAAAATCTACTAGAAATGAATAGTTCACTTCCTAAAAAAGAGAATTTGAACCCTCTCTATTATCTTTTGAATAATAACGGCCGATATAACACAAAATATAGGGAAAGGGAAAGGCTAATTTCCTGAAATGTTTGTTGGTATCCAAGTTAAGAAATGGAAAATCAAATCGTGTTTTTACAGGGGGAAGAACCCATTTTGAGGATCTAATTTACATTAATTCATACAATTTGACAACGACGAGGCCATTCCATTAATCCTGTCTAGGAATTGTAACCAAATTTTATTCATATAACCCAAAAGCATATTGATACGAAATAAAATATGAGGTGAATTCAATGTTGTATTATTGATGAAAATATTACAATTGAAAATAACTTAAACAGGAAACATAATATCTAAGTAACTATTCTAAAATAGAAAACAAGGATAGCCTAACATACAATAACATTTAGGAAAGTCTTAAAATATATCTAATAGTTTAACACTTCCCCTCCAACCTCGAAGAGGGACAAAATCTTTTGTATGATCCATTGGTAAGTAAATTCCAAAACAATGACCTATTGGTAATTGTCTTTTTTTTTTTTAAACTTTTAAATGTCACCAGATATAACACATTAAATATTAGAACAGGCTGACTTTATGAAACGTCTACAAAATCTACTAGAAATGAATAGTTCACTTCCTAAAAAAGAGAATTTGAACCCTCTCTATTATCTTTTGAATAATAACGGCCGATATAACACAAAATATAGGAAAAGGGAAAGGCTAATTTCCTGAAATGTTTGTTGGTATCCAAGTTAAGAAATGGAAAATCAAATTGTGTTTTTACAGGGGGAAGAACCCATTTTGAGGATCTAATTTACATTAATTCATACAATTTGACAACGACGAGGCCATTCCATTAATCCTGTCTAGGAATTGTAACCAAATTTTATTCATATAACCCAAAAGCATATTGATACGAAATAAAATATGAGGTGAATTCAATGTTGTATTATTGATGAAAATATTACAATTGAAAATAACTTAAACAGGAAACATAATATCTAAGTAACTATTCTAAAATAGAAAACAAGGATAGCCTAACATACAATAATATTTAGGAAAGTCTTAAAATATATCTAATAGTTTAACACTTCCCCTCCAACCTCGAAGAGGGACACACAACAGAATAAACCCGACAGGCAGTCAGATAATAATTGGATGGCCCCAACACAAAAAACAGTCAAACAGACAATAACAAAATATCTCGGCAAGCACGTAGACAATAATGGAATACCCTCGGCATGCAGTCAGATAGTAACCGAGCAACCTTTGTAAACCCAATCTTGATTTTTATGTCCTTCGTGTTTGATGTTTGTGTTGGTTTTCTCTGTCATAAAATTTCATCACATAGTTCCCAATGGGATTCAACCCCTACTCATACTATACATATTTTTTTAGTCGGGAATTAATTTGAGCACATAACCACATGCACCAATGACCTCAATGTCAAACTCACTATGACACTAGTTATCAGAGCAATTTTATTAAAAGTCTAAATTCATAATAAAAGACCCACTTACAATACTCTCCCTCATTGCCTCACATGAAAGCTCATTTTGTTTTTAAAGTGTAATCAACAATGCAGTGGTCCACTCAAAATCAAATGTCAAATAAACACAAAATTGGAAGTGACAAACAAATAAGGTATATAGGATTCAAATTTGTGGGCTAAATGTCAACCCCACCATCATATCATGTTGTGGAATCGATTTTACCAAAATTGTGATTGATGATAGAAAACCATTTATGTATCTTCACACCCCTTATCACATGAAAGCTCATTTTGGTCTTGAAGAGTGAACAATAATGCACTATCCCATTCTCACTCAAGTGTCAAACACCACATAATAAGTGGTATGGGAAAGACAGGGTTTTAACATGTGCCCGTAATATCACATCTTCTCTGATACAAATATATCTTTATACTCATGAGAATGCTCTTCATTGACTTGAAGCATGAACAATGCGCTAACCCGTCCACAAATCAAGTGTCAACAAACATCACATATCAGATAGTGAGCAATAAAAAATGGGGAGGTAAGATTTAAACTTATGACTTCAACGTTACACCTACTCTACCATGTTAAAGATCGAACTTCACCAGAGATCCGACCAAATGGTAAAAGGCTCAATCATGTACCTTAACAGATTCAAACCAACCACAATAGGAAAACTTAATGAGCACCAACAGTAGCCTACCACGAACTGCGGATAAAATTGAGCAGAGTATGCAAGGGCTCAACACATCCAAAATTAGCTCAATCATCCAAGCATGCACGACACACACGATGAGGTCCACGCCTGAACATAAGCATGTAAATACAGGAGCACGTGCACACACTGTTGCACGCAGGCACACAAAGATGGAACCAGAACCTACTAGAGCCAAATCAGCTTCACTTCTTCTAAGTTATCTTTCAAGTGCATGCTCAACTTAATTAATGACTACTAATTTTCCGCTTTTGCCTTGAAGAACAAAGTAGCAAAAAGCTCAAGTTGATGATTTAAGGCTTACACAATTAACAAGCATGGACTATATCTGAACCATCACATACAGAGTACCGAACAAATACGACAAACACCGCAACAGTTGTCGATGGCAAGATTCGAACTTATGACCACATTAACTCTAATAAAAACTCAAATTTGTGATACAAGGCCCCTAATAATACAAGAAACCTAACATGGTTTCTAAGAGGGATATGCCCATCTAAATTGCTTTGTTGTTGTATCATACAACTTCGAGTGCATACGTTGACAAAATTAGGAGAATCATTTGATCTCAGTAAAGCACTTAACAGAAAGTTTAGCCATCGGAACTTACCTGGGATAATGCAGCAGCAACAAAGTCATTAACTCGATCTTGAACATTATAGTCAAACAAATTGATGTCATCCTACAAATATTAGGAAATATATTGTTCATTCAAACAATTGAAACAAGTAAACAGCTGAAATAGAGAAAGTTGGTCATTAGATACAGGGCATACTTGAACTATTGGGGAAGCACAATCAACCTCAAAGTAGAAGCCAGGGGGTGGCTCATAGTTCTTGGGAAAAGCACCGGCAAATATCTGCACAACACCGAAAGCATCTCTCTAGACACAAATACCATGCCAGTTAATTGGAAGCACTAGCTAATTCTTTCTACCGGCCAAAGAAAAGGGAGTCAAATCCAACCTGCGGCATTCAAAAGCAAGCTTTGAAGATTCACGCTACACGAATCTACCTCGGCAACAACTGCTTCAAGATATGAAAGCCTGAAAAGCCCAAGAATTTCGAAAATAGTAGTTAATTTCCCAGGCAGATCGCCTCTCCTCCCAAGAGGTAAGCTTGCACAGCTGAATGCCCAAAAGGATCAATCTGCCGGCCTATTCTTGGTGTTACACCAAACTCATTCTTTATAAATCGGTGACCTAGCGTAGTCTGGTCGATCATGTCAATGTAATGCGGGGAAGCATCATCATGCATGCAGATCTCCCCCC
>LIEC01011250.1:0-28432 GCA_001925005.1 Drosera capensis
TAAGTTTTATCATACTGGATTTATATCTTGGGATACATGCTATTTATCAAACTTTTGGTATGAAATCTAGCATGCAATGAAAATATTTTGAGTCAGGTTATAACATATAACATGATAAGTTATTGGAACATTTTAATGGTCTATTACAGTATATATATCTCATATTTCATGATGGTCCATGTTTCTTTGACGGCATAAATATATAATTTGTTTGAAATGTTTCTTCTATCTTGATTCAAATTGATAGACCAATCTAATTTATTATATATGGACGTAATTATGATTTTCAATCATTCCCTTTATAGCATGTTATATAATTTTGACATTGAGAACTTATTTGAATAAACAAAATTAAAATTTTATTCATGATATTGATAAATATCTACGGCATGTTAGACCATATTTATGATAATAACATCAACTCTAGAAGAACAATAGCTGTGTTGCTTAATTAAAAAAAAAAACAAATTATCTATAGAGAGGTATGACATTGGAAGCAAATATTGATGATAGATACGGCAACTTGATATTTTATTAGTGTTTACAAGTTATTTCGTAAAATTACATATTTTGCGCAAACTATTAGAGCTAATTTCATGTCAAAATAGTCGAAGCAACATAAATGATTTTTGGACTCATATTGTGGATTTAATTGTTTATGATTTATTAATATCATAGGCTATTATGATTTTTTTCTTATTAAAGGATGATGACTTTGCATGTTAAGTTTTATCATACTGGATTTATATCTTGGGATACATGTTATTTATCAAACTTTTGGTATGAAATCTAGCATGCAATGAAAATATTTTGAGTCAGGTTATAACATATAACATGATAAGTTATTGGAACATTTTAATGGTCTATTATAGTATATATCTCTTATATTTCATGATGGTCCATGTTTCTTTGACGGCATAAATATATAGTTTGTTTGAAATGTTTCTTCTACCTTGATTCAAATTGATAGACCAATCTAATTTATTATATATGGACGTAATTATGATTTTCAATCATTCCCTTTATAGCATGTTATATAATTTTGACATTGAGAACTTATTTGAATAAACAAAATTATAATTTTATTCATGATATTGATGAATATTATCAATATCTACGGCATGTTAGTCCATATTTATGATAATAACATCAACACTAGAAGAACAAGATTATCCGACAGAATATATTGTTATAATCTATCCTCCAACAAAGATAGTATAAATGAAACATAAAAATGAAGGGAAAATTAACAAATTTTCAGGCGATTATGATTTTTGTATAAACCACATAAGAGTTACATATGCTAAGTTCTTATTTATGCAAATAAAAGTAGTTATGCACCTGAAATTCATAAATGATAGTAACTTAAAACTTCTGGTAAACTAAAAATTCACAACATAAGTGGTGTTTCGTATTCTTTTTGGGTTATTCTATCTCAAAGACAGAGCATATGGAACCTGAAATTCAAAGCAATCCAACAGTTTATTCGAGTAACACGTCAAATATGAATAACCGGATATAGATAAATTCAGGTTGGTATATTTTTGATAAATAGTGAGCACCCTTCATCCACTAAAAGTTTATATGTGATGCGTGCATTAAAATCAAAGATATGAAATAATTGCCTTGAATTTAAGTACGGATGGAGTTCTCTATATTTTACTTTAAGTTGAAGAGAACATATGTTGATTATCCGTCCTATATAATTTGATTATAACGGTTCTCATGATGATTATTGATGTGCCAATTTTATAGCATACGTTAGCATGAAGTTTAACATACCAATCTTTTAAAGTTTGGATCACAATTTCTTGATTACAAGATCCAGAAGATTCTGCAAGTCTAATAGTAGTGATCTTTTTCTAAGAGCTTGTTACCTAATGTCTTCTACATTTAACATGAAGCATCAAACTAATACATACAATATTTACAATTTGGATGTTTGAAAATTAATGCTAGCCATTCTCAATAGAGGCAAACTATCTTGAAATTTAAAGGGGACATGCAATATCGAACACATTTAGCCCAAACTTGAGACCAACCAATAGCATACCATGAGTTCCCCAAACTCAACTTGTACATGGATGCGAATATAATGTTTCCCATCTGCTTAACATTCTGGTTGTGTCATTTGATTTTATACACCACCTCCTTAGCGATTTAAATTGGACTAAGATGTAGACTTGGTATCTTTATGAAATATGAGTTCTACTCGTCATAAAATATGGAGCTCCAGAAGTGCTACTTATATACTGCTTAACCATAAGGATTTAAATAAAGTGAACATAGAAGTTGCAACAAACTATGTCTACACGGGAAATTTATATAAATATATAATGCTACAATCACTCTTTTTTGGGTGGTAAATTGGACCTAATGGGCTTTTAAGATAATGGGCTTCTAATGATTAATATGTGGGTTGGAGCTTTAATGACTATGGGCTTATGATCTTTTAATGTTTGATGTGTCATTGGGTTTCTAATGCTTAATGTGTGTGTTTAGAATAATCACATTTTTTTTATTGATAAATTGGGACTAATGGGTTTATAATGACTATGAACCCGTAAAGGTTAATATATGGGTGGGAGCTATACAAACATTAAAAAAAAATACAATATAGCATCCATGTGTAAAATATTATCTTTAAAGTTTTAATAATATATTGATCATCTATGCTATATATGGTTGAAACTAGTGAATACGTTAGAATTATGAGCTTCGTCAACGGCTGTTTGCCTTCTTAGTGACTCACAGTCACAAGAGAAAAATATGAATCCAGTATAGAAACTATTCATATATACCAGAAGCATCATGTTTAAATGGATAGAAGGGAGAGAAAAGAGAAAACTATATTCATTTCAACATTGTCATCAAGGACCAGAAGTCCATATACCCAAAGACTGTTATCCTAATAGGATGTAAATATGTATTTATTATTAAAGAGGTGGAAAGAAAAAAAACGATATTAGTTGCCTAAAGGGTTTTCGCAGATAACCTACATTGATTATGATAATTTCTCATGACTTTGATTATATTGTGTTACTTGATCGATACAGGACCAATTATGAAATTTGATATGCAATTCTTAGAATATATATCCCCTGAAGGATTAACTCATCCATAAAGGATTAATTTATCCCCGAAGGATTAACTCGTTCTTGAAGGATCTACTCGTCCTCGAAGGATGATCTAATTCATGAAGAACTAACAAATCCTTGAAGGATTACCAAGTCATTTAATATTTCTAATTCTCTTGAAGAGAAATATAAATATTGTATATGTAGTACTCAATCATAACGATCATTATAGAATCATAAACAAGTAATTTGTTTATGGTCTATACATATTCATATTTACATTTGGTAGAGGATTATGATATTTTTATTTTATGTTTCTAATTTAGAGTTATTCAATGATCTCTTAATTGGATATATATGATGATGGCTTGATTATATCAGTCATTTAAAGAGGTAATAGAAATGTATCTTTACCAAGAGTTGGAACTAAAAATGAAACATTGAAATTAAACCAAACATTGTCTCGACGAGGAGATCGAGCATCTTCCAGAAGGAGTTCTCTTATATAAGTCTAAAGAAGATACAACAACAACCCACTTATCCTGCCACATACACGGTCTGGGGAGAGTAGGATATACGTAGTCTTACCCCTGTTGCAAACAACAGAGAGACGATTTCCTAAAATCCTCACAAACGACCTATTAAAACACACCAAGTCATATTAAATCACATAAAATCAAATCAACTACCAATAATAAAAATCACGTATAGAAATACTAATGCATAAACAAAATACAAAAAGATAAGGAAAAAAGAAATATAAATAAATGAAGTTAAAATAAAACTAGAGCCTAATTATCCTGATCCTAAGATAACAGCTAATACTAATACTACCAGATAACTTTAATTCTATCGTACCAAACATTCATAATAAAGGCAATGCCACTTGTTAGCTCGAATAGGGTCAGGTCTCATTTAATACATGGTTTACCGTATCCAATGTTATAAAAAATGGTTTCATTACTCGAGCGGTCCAGGACCGAATACCTTTAAATCGGTTTAATCGTATGATTAAACGATTTACTTGATTTGTGATATTATTAATAAAAATATTTATATAAGCATACGATATTAATATAAATATCTTTGTCTATACAAAAATATATATATAAAGCTGTTGATTAAGCTAGAACCAAATGTTCATTACTTGATTTCATTGTTGCTTCAAAGTAAGAAGAATAAGGTAAAGAGGCTTTCTTAGGAAGAGGAAAAGACACGTGGAGTCTGATGCACCAGGGGCTACACTAAATTTGCACTCCATGTACTCTGTCTTAGTTCGACTGAACCGAAAGCCCTTTGACTCCAACCTCTCTCGCCATCTTTCTAATTTTTCATTAACTTTGTTTCTTATCTCATTGATTAAGACAATATCATTAGCAAATAACATGCACCACGGGACCTCCCCCTGAATGTCCCTTGTCAACTCATCCATGACTATTGCAAAAAGAAAAGGACTAAGGAAAGATCCTTGGTGTAGTCTTACTCGTATAGGAAAGTGCTCTGTAATCCCTTGTCCAATCCTTACGCTGGCCGACACTCCATCATATGTGTCTCTAATTGCCCTTATATAAGTTGGTTATACTCCTTTGCATTGCAAACAACTCCATAAAATTTCATATGAGCATTGCATTGTTATTCAAGTACAATAGGCCTAATATTTATTGCATTTGCACAGAGCCCTAGGTAGGCATAATGTTGTTCCAACCTAAAGTTATTGGAATGACATTAGACACATAATTGATTACTAATAAGTAACAATAGTTTTGAGTTTTTATGTACCCAAGAATTAAGATCATTTGTGTTGAATCCTGATATATATTTAATCCTCTTAATTCTACATAATAGACTAATCATTGTTTCTTATCAGAGACAAAATGTTTGTATAAATTTCAAATGCAAGTTATTGCTATTTTCTACAAACATTTACAACTTTCATCAAGGTGCTTGAAATATGTTTGGTTAAGATCTTTGAAGCAGAACATTAAAGATCAACGATTAAAATATGAAGCTAATTTTCCCCATTGTATTACTTGAAGTTAATATATTTAGCATTGCACATATATTCGATGGATATAAATGTCAAAAAAGACATTAAGAAATATGTTTCATAAATCTCCAGCAGAAACGCTAATGAGACTAGAAATAATTATCCATTATAATCACTTCATTATCGATCCTGTAGATTGATCATTAATTTCTAACAAGTTTTTATATTTAAGAAACTTTTATATATTGTTTGAAATGCAAGAAATCTTGATCAGGGGAGCGTATTTATTATCCCAGAAGGATTCAACCCAGAAGTTTATAGTTGCATTGTTTTTTCCTTTGTTATGGTTTTTATCCAATTGAGTTTTCCTTTGTCATGGTTTTTATCCAATTCGGTTTTCCTGGCCAAGGTTTTTAACAAGATAACTTGTGCATTGCTCGATGGTGTGTGCCATGTACTTTTTTCATCTGCTGGTTTTTCTCATTGGGTTTTTGAGAGAGGTTTTTAAAGAGCCATGAACATAACATAGTAATGTATAAGGGAAAGTGTTGTAAATATAATGGACATCACTTAATATATCTTATGACATTTATAACGGAGATGATATTGTATTATCATATCTTTTAAGAAGATATATTTGATGTATTTATCTACATCCTTATCTATATAAGGAGGGATTGTGTATTGTTTATGATAATTAATAAGATATTTGTACTTCTCCCTATGTTCTCTCTGTTTATATTCCTTCATAGTTTGTTCGTTGAGTTGATTCCATCGATTTCCAATTACATATTTTACAACAAGTTCCACCATAATTTTTTTCCTTTAATCTGCCAGTCCATGTCTCATTACATAGCATCTTCCTATCCGACAACTTCATTAAGTGGATCCATCTTTTAGTATCCACTCACTTTACCAAGAAACAATTCCATTGTCCCTATGCATTTATGTCGGATTTGGAAGCAAAGCTATCTCTAGATGAGAAGCTCTAAACATTTAGAATCAAACAAAAATCCTAGACAGTTTCCAGCATAGGAAATGCATAAGAAAGCATCCCAAAACATGACTTCAGTCGGCAATGCCACACTAAATGTTTCAGCACATTTTCCTATACTGATTTCGATAGATCAAAAGCCACGAGACAGATGCTAGGTTTAGGGTTTACGGTTAGGGTTAGGGTTTAGGGTTAAGTCATTGATCTGAACCCTAAAACTATAAATTGAATATGCAGTTGCCATCTTTCCTAGAACGGCAAAGCAATATTCCATCAACCCTCAAAAGACAAAGAATTCATAGACTAAACAAAGAAATTCACAACGCAGACAAATCACTGAGAGAGAAGAGACCAGCGCGAACCTGTGGGAAATACACATTGCTATGCCCAGTCTCCTTGAACTTCACATTCAGATACTCCTGCATTTACCAACACAAAACACAAAACGAAAAACCCTAATCAACTCCAAAACCCTTTTACCCCAATCACAAAACCCATTTTGCCCCAATTTCAAAACCCATCACTCAAATCCTAAAAAAAAAACCCATAAAACCTGAATGGCTTCCCAGATGGCATAACCATAAGGTCGAATCACCATAGTCCCACGAACAGGCCCGTAATCGGCGAGCTCGGCGTTAGCAATCACGTCCAAGTACCACGCACTGAAGTCCTGTGACCTTGGCGTGATCACACCTGATTTCGTGTTCAAGGCGGCGCCGGAGAAGTCTGTGTTTGGTGGGGTTTGAGTGGAGGAGGAGGAGACGGCGTCGGTGAGGCAGCGGCGGCGGAGGGGAGAGTGGAGAGGACGGAAAATTGGGGAAAGGAAATGGTGAGTGGTGACGAGGGAAGAGAGTGATGGGAGTCGGAGTGGAAGCGTCTTCGCCATTAGAGCACGAGGGGTTTTGGAGTGGGGTGATGGATTCGTTGGGAGTGCTTCAGAGCGGATGAGCTTTATCCCATTTTAGAGCAACCATGATGGTCCCAAGTTTTTTTTTTTTTTCATTTTCTTCTCAGTTTTTTGTTATAAAGATTTTATGGAAAAATAGTCTACTGATGCACAAAAACTCCCCAGACAAAAGTGAATACGAAAATGTCAACTTTTTCCTTTTAACCAAAAATAATGAAAAAATGTCATTTAATTCAAGAAATATTGATTTATGACAAATGATCCTCAACAAACTTAAAAAAATTTACTTAAATCTTTTTATCATAAAAAATGTTGTTTTATTTTGATACAAAATCATATTAAAAGAAGTTCATAAAAAATCATATGTATATTGTTAACTAGTTTTAAAAGAAAATTGAATTATTTTGATATAAAATAAGTTAATAAGAAGATCATTCGCATATTTTCAAAGTTTTGACGTGTCTTGTATTACTGTCGAATAGTTCAAAGAATTTTATGTTATTTTTCCATCTCACGTTATAATTTTTCTCATTACAACTATTTAATTCAAATAATTATTACTGAAAGTTCTCAAGGGATAATATTTTGGAAATTTGAACCAAGAAGATAACATTAAGAAAACCTTCTTCGCACAAAATGTCATTTTTTCAATAAAGCACCAAATCTTTCCGAATTTTGCTTTTTTCTTATTTTCCCACTGCTTCGTTTTCTTTGTTCCATGATCGATCATCACCATCTCCATAATCAACCATAATCATCTCCATCATCGATCATCTTCATCTTCATCATTGCTCATCATATCTCCTTTATTTCCATGATCGATCATCATCGTCATTATCATCATTGATTTGATCTAATCGAGCGGTGGCTATCTATTTAATCGATCGTCGATCATCGTTTGGATTACCTTCATTCATAATTTGATCATCCATCTCTTTGTCAAAGATGTGGTGAGAAGAAACTCGATAGATTTTTTCCTATACAAATCTCATTAAATTCATAAAATAGTACGTTTTGCTCTAAGCCCGTGTAGTTTTGAATAAAAATGATGTACAAGATGCTTTTGACACTAGAAGGTTTTTTGTTGTCACAGGAATATTAGATGATGTATATAATGTATTTTTTGTAAGGCGTATTACTTATTATGTACAGACGTATTACATCTTCTTTTTTGCACAATCGTATTAGTTTTTTAGCGCAGCGATAATAGATAATGTATATGATGTGTTTATTTTATTAAACGTACTACTTTTTGTACATCCATATTACTTTTTTTTATAGGCACTAGATGTTTTCATAGACATACTAGATGTTTTTCATAGGCATCTATTAGTTCCATAGGCTCAACCTAAAGGGGGTGAATAGGTTATTTTAAAACTTTATCAGTGCAAAGCAGCAGACTTATTATTTGCAACCACTGGTGTTCTATGTAGACTGCTGAGGTAGTCTACAGCAGAGATTCAAACTCTGTGAGTTCGTCTTTGTTTTGCTGTTGTGATTAATTTCTAACAATTCTAAAAAGTCACAACTATAAAAACAGATAAAGAACACAACATTTATACTGATTCAGACCACTCATTATCGATTGATAATCGAGAGCATAGTCCAGTCTTCCCTTGGTGACCAGTTTAGTCAATCTAAAAGGTGCGTTCACTATCTTCTTGTTTTTTTTTTAAAAGACAACCCCTTTTACAAACTAACTAATTTGTCAAAAGGCAAAGAACCTAAATCCTTGCACAGATTCTTTACTGGACTCTACCACAGCTTCTGTTCTTTATTGCATACTAGTGAACCGTCTTCCTGTTCTTTCTCCATTCAGCTCACTTGAGGAGCTTTGATTTTTTTATTATTTTGCACATTTTTGTACATTTAATCTCTCATTCAACTGCTCGACCTTCTTGAGCTCTCATCTGTTAAGACCTCGTCTGCACCCAGTCCCTGTTGCAATCTCATCTGCACCCATGATGCAATCCATGCATTGTAGTGTTGGTCCTCATATTCAAGTTCAATCCTACATCCTCAAGCATTTACAAGTTTTTTGTTGCCCATATATGTCTTACTTGCTTAGCCGAACTTCTTTGTACTAGTCTGGAGCTTGTGGCCCACACAAGATCATGGCTACTACTCCTAAGTTTTTTTCATCAATTTCTATACAATTGAAGGGATTGCACATTCCTATCAATCTTCTTCTAAATTGATGCTAACAAAACTCTTAAGTAAAACAACAAGTTAATTAACTAAATTACACTGTTTGATAAAATGACTAAATCTAATTACTTAGACTAATGTGCAGCAAAGAGTATTACCTTTTACCTGTGATGCTCACTGCCTTTACTGTGCTTGTGAGGTTGGTCCTTAGATGTTCTATGGTGTGTTTTTCTTTTTGTGTGGGGCTGTTCTCTCTGAGATTTGTATGGGGTTTGCTCCCCCTGAGTTCTGTGGCTCGATGACCTCTCCCCTTGAGGCTTTTGCCATTTTACAGCTCTTTCTTCCTCTAATATAGCTGTTGACTTTCTTTTAAGCTCGTCTGGAGTTTCCTCCTCTATTGCCTTTTTCCTAGCTGCAGCTTTCTCTGCTGCCCTTTGCTCAGGAAGCCTTCTTGCCTCGTTTCTTTTCTCTACTTCTTTCCCTTTTTGTTAGCATTGATGACAAATGTAAGGGCTTCGATTACAGTTTATAGGGCTTTGAGTTCAGAGGTAGTTATCTGCTGAGCAATTGTGGCTTTGGTATGTTTCAGTTGAACCTTGTTTTCTAACAATATAAGCCTGGTGTCATTCTTGGGGATGTGCTTTGAAAGCTGTTGTTGAGTGGCTTGCAAGGATGCTTAGGGTTTACGCAGATCTGTTAAATGTTGGCCTCTTAGCTTATTCAGGTTTGAGGAGCTGAGCCTGTACTACTAAAGATTTAGGGAATTAGCCCTTTGTATTTCATCAACATGCCCTTCAGTCATGTTGGAGAGAGTTGCTTAGAAGTCTTCAAAGAACTTTGATCTGGTTATTTTCTCAGCTTCCAACTCGTTTGTAACTAGTTGGAGACTGTTGAAATTTTTTTAAATGAATCTCTTGTCTACTCATGCATGTTGTAGACTTCCTGATCTAGTTGTTTGAGTCTGAATTCAACTATAGTTTCGGTTACTGTTCTAGCAGTAGAGGATGACCTTTCATGGATTGGTGCCATTCTGATATCTCCAAGGGCTTGCCTCAGACTCCTAACTGTAGTATGTGGTGTCATCTAAATGTCAGATGTATCACTATAGAGTAAACCTTGGAGAAAACCTACCAATGGTGGATCTGCCCTAGTTTGCTCTATTCCAAATGAAGAGGTAGTGAAAACTCGATGTTTAGTAGTATAGGCTATTCTTCACTTGGCAAAAGGTTTGTTTCCATATTTTCATCTTCCACTATGACGATTTCATCTATCTATATAGAAGTGAGGTCAACTGTTGTAACTTGTGTGAACTCTACATGTTCTGTGGTCTGTAGTGACTTCTTCTATTGTAGTCTGATGTGTCCCTAATTGGTGATACCTCTCTTGCTTCTGTTTTCTCATACACTATTGGTTCTTCTGAGGGAGTGGGCTCTGCTGCTGCGGACTCGGCTACAGGTGACTCTGTTGCTGGGAATTCAACTGCAGGTGACTTTGCTGCTGGCGACTCGACTACAGATGACTCTGCTGCTGGTTCTTCTGCAGTAGATAGTTCTCCTGTTGATTTTTTCTGGATCCCTTCTTTAGCCACTTCATCAATGATTTCATCATCATGGCCTTCTAAGTGGGGAAAATCATCATCACCATCATCGTCTTTTGATGGTTGTGTTTTGCAGAATGTTGGCCTTGAGAGATAATCATAGATCTCGAATGTTGCTGCCCAGACATGTCTATCCATCGGCCTTTTCAATTCGACCTCCACTTCTGGAGTGTGCACAAATTCAATGTGTTGTAGTTGTGCCTGTATATGTCTCCTCGTCTTGAGAGTTGAGTCTTTGACTTCCAAAACTCCACTGAATAGTATGTAAGATTCAGTGGGTCTCTTCTTCTTATTGACCTCCATTTTCTGAAGTTGGATTGGTTGATGGATTTCTGCCTCTGTCATGCCATCAATTACTCCAATTTCTGTCCTAGAACCATCGGGATTTATCCTATCCTATATCTTGTGGTTGGTCCTGATGGAATAAACTTTGGCCTTGTAGCTTTGGATGTCCTCTTGATTGGGAGCTTGCACTGCTTGATGAACTTCTGGATAATTTCTTCCTTTTGAGCCTTGCCCAGCATCTCATCTATCTTGGCTTTGTGTTCTTGGTACTTTTCTTGTATGGCCTGGACCATCTGCAGAGTTTTTATAATATCTTCTTTTTATGGAGATTGTATGACTGTGGTTGTTGTTGTAGCCCATGCCTCTGAAGCAGTTGAGGGTCGATCTGTTTCAATCACAGACAAATCCATTCCTATACTAGAGATTGGAATGATTGCTGTTGTGAATGTTTTGGTTGCAGCAGTCCTTATTGTCACTATGTTTGCAGTAGAAATGTCCTATGATAACCCAGTCTGCAACCTTCTGAGTTTGGCTTCAATAGCTTCGTTCTTCTTTCTTGTGTACCCTTGTTCACTTAGCTTCTGACTGAGTTGTGCTTGTGGTATTTCTCTGACCTCTTGATAGCTTTTCTGAGCTTCTAATATGAGGTTCTAAAGGTTTTCATCATGCCTTCAGATACTTCAATGCTATGTTAGCATCATGAAGTACAACAAGCCCTGGTTCCTTTGGTGGTAAGGTCTTTGAGTTAGTTGCCCAGTCTACTCTTCTATTAGTGCAGACTATGCTTCTGCCTCCATCTCTGTAGGATGTACAGTAGAAAGATCCGAGATTGTTTCCTCTTCTGAGGTCTGCAGGATGAGCTTTCTTCTTGTCTCCCTCGTCTGCTTTGCTTGTGCCTTCGTGATCACCTTCCCTTTGGCCTTTTCAGGCTTCTTCTTGTCAGGCTGGTCTACAGCCTTTGCTGTAGTTTGTACTGCTGCTAGCTTCTTTGAAAAGCTTATAGGCCGCTTGCCTATCTTTCTCACATTGATCTGCTTGGCCATCATCGATGGCCTTCATTCTTTGTTAGACAGCTTCAGTTTTTCCTTTAGAATGACACCGATGACTCTTCCAAACAGAGGTTGCTTTGCTTCTATAGTCTTTGCGAGTTGGTACATGAGCAGCTTAGCCCAATTGAGCTTGGGTTTTGTGAGAATTGCATCCATTATCTCTTGTTGGTCAGATGTGATCTGGTCTTTGGAGAATTCTCTGGATAGAATCACCTTCTTCACAACGTCTGCAAGCAACTTGTGTTCGTTGGACAAATATTTCTTCATCGTTCGTATCCCTTCCTTCTGTCTCTTTTCGCTAAGCATCACATGCCTTCCATCAGTTACCACAGAGGGTGGGATGCTTATGGGTCCTTCATTCGAAACCTTTAAGAGTTTTTCGTAGTCATTTAGACCTACATTGATCCCGATTCGTTTTGTGGAGGTGTATGTGATTAATTGGAGATCTTCTGTATAAGGTCCAATATATAACCTAGGGGGGGTGAATAGGTTAATTCGAATTTTAATAATTTTATGCCGCGGATTATGAGTTTCGCAGACTATTGTTCTATTCAGACTACTTGGGTAGTCTATAGCTAGCAGTTTAAGTCTACTGCAAAGATTCCAATTCTTTGAATTTGTCTCTGTTTGGCTATGAAGTTGATTTGTAATAGTTCTAAATATCGAACAATGGAAGCAAGTAAAGAGACATAGTATTTCTACTGGTTCAGACACTTGTTATCAATTGATAAAACAAGTGCTTAGTCGAGTCTTTTCTTGGTGAGCAGTGTAGTCAAGCCAAGAGGTGAGTATCACTATCTTCTTGTTTGTAGCTTACAAGACAACTTTTTTTACAAGCGAAACAACTTGCAGAAAAGATTAAGACCCACGATCTTCATACAGATTTAGCAATCTGAACTCTACTGCAGAGAGTGTTCTTTTTGCAGACTAGTGAACTCTTCTTTTTTATATTTCATGATTCAGCTCTCTTGAGTAAGCTTGTACACTTGCCTTTCAATCCTTATTCAACAGCATTTTTCAAAGAGCTTCGTTGGTTTCCTTTTATAGGCTGAGGAAACGAACCTACTGTAGCTTGACTCTGTTTATGATGCTGACACCTTGCAACTCACATCCCCTACCATCTTGTTTCTGATGCTAGAAGTCCACTATCTCCAGAATTTGTGCCGTTGCTAGAAGTCTAGAACTGAATCTAAACCTCTAATCCCACCATCAGAAACCACCTCTACTGTACCTAGTCTGCTGCACCTTAGTCTGCATGTTGTACTGTGAGACCTCGTCTGCACACTGATCTGTTGCACATTGATACATTCTGTGTTGGTCCTTATCTGCAAGCTCAGTTCTTAGATCCTGAAAATTTTGATGTTCTTTTGTTGTTCATCAATGCCTTATTTATTTATCCAAAGCCCTCTATAGTAGTCTGCATCTAGTGGCTCATCTGATCTTCATCATTTGCAACCATCTGCTCTCTAGCATCCAACCTAGACTGCAGCTATCTACTTGACTTCTAGCCTAAACAACCTAACTACATTATGATTAATACATCTCAGTTTTGTTATATCAATTTCTATATAATTGGAGGGATTGCACATTCCTATCAATCTCCCCATAAATGATGTTAACAAAAACTTCTATGTAAAACAACAAGATTACAACTTTTCTTTTGCTTCAAAATTACATTGTTTTCGTTTTACAAACCAAAAACATATAGAAATAGAAAGAAAGAGCAGTATAGACTTTAAACTTACCTTTGATGCTCCTTTCCTTTGCTGCGCTTGGGCCTATGTTCTTCCTCTAATTCTTTTCTGTGCTTTCTGAATCTTTCTTTTGAATCTCTATGTCGCCTGTGTTTTTCATGAGACTATTCTCCATGATGTCTGTTTGGTTTAGCAGACCTTTCCCTGTCAGAGGAATGTCTCCTCTTGGTTGCAAAAGACTTCTCCCCCTGAGTTTGAGATGGGGTCTTCTGCTGCTCTACTGCAGGAGTCCTTTGTGCTTCTTCTTCTGTAGCTTGCTTTTCCCCCTTTTTGTTGGAATTTAGGGTGGAGGTGAGAGATTTAATGACAGCCCGCATAGCCTGAAGTTCAGAGAAGATGTTCTTCTGAACTACTTCAAGCTTGGTTTCAAGGAGTCCAAACTTGGCGTCATTGATGCGTAGGGTTTCATCAAGCTGTTGCCTTGTGGTTGTGGAGGTTCTTTTGATTGGTTTGTAATTCCTTGGACAATTTCCTAAGATCTGCTTTGTGTTGGCCTTTGAATTTGTTAAAATTTGAAAAGCTCAACCTGTATTATTGAAGATTAAGGGCATTTGCTCTTTGCATTTAGTCGATGATCCCTGTTGTTAGCTTGTCAAGAGATGTTTGGAGTTCCTCAAAGCCTTGAGTTCAGATTTCCCTTTCATGTTCAAACTCCTTTGCTATCAGCTGCAGGGTGTCAAGTAACTCATGAAGTGCATCTTTGTTCCATTCCCGTATGTTGTATAGTTCTTGGTCCAATTTTCCCAGCCTATAATCTATAGTGTCTTCTGAAGTAGAGGAGGGTAGCTTTTGTGCAGATGGCCTTGGTTATACTGAGAGAATTTAAACATCATCATCGAATACTGCCTTCGTGGTTTGGATTGTAGAAAGAGGAGTTGTCTAGTCTACAAAGACACTGTTGTTTGACATGCCATGTGTAACTTATATGGAAGGTGGGTCTGCTTGTGTTTTCACCTTTCCAAAGGATGAGGATGGTGTAAACAACAGATTAGACAAACTTTAAAAGGCTAGACGAGTTGGGGTGGATTGTTCTGCCTCGTCTGCATTCTTTGTCTCAGCTACAGTGTGAGGTATTGCTAAATCCCACGGGTTCCAATCCCAAGACGACGCTCGCAACCTCGCCCAATACCTATGGGACAACTACTTTGGAGGACAATCGAACCCCTAGGCGGCGCAAGCCTGGATGACATCGACCTTGACATCGAGAAGGACACATCAAACTATTACTCCGATCTAGTAGGAAGACTCAGCCAGCTCTGCCAGCAAAACGGACAACAACTTACCTTCAGTGCGGCCCCTCAGAGCCCCTTCTCGGATCGATGGGATATTCCCGTCCTACGAACAGGATTCATCGACCTTGTATGGATACAGTTCTACAATAACCCAGAATGCGAGTACAACTCAGGTGATCCTAGCGCTTTCCAGAACTCCTGGAACCAATGGACGTCGTCTGTTCCTGTTAGCCCGTTCTTCGTTGGTTTGCCTGCGTCTCCATCAACTGGTTGTGACGGGTATGTTGATCCGAGTGATATTGAACTCGGACATTCTGCCGTTTGTTAAGCAGTCTAGAGGCAAGTATGACGGCTCATGTTTTGGGAGAGGGGATGCCATATTCAGACATGGTTTAGTAACCAAATCATCGAAAATGTCTGAGACGAATGTGAACGTTTCTAGTATGATATAAGCTTATAACATAGCTAAACTGATCACCTACCGGTTTCTTGGAAAAATCGAGTTTATGAATAAAAAACTTGTCTTGGTATTTTTATCAAGGGTCGTATAATATAACATTCTGATAGTCATAGGTAACGTAACCAGCATGAGGACAGAATTAACCCTATTGTCACTGTATCCATTAGGAAGCCGTTTAAATAAGGCGTTGTTTGGTATTGCTCCTCAAACCCGAAAAACCAAAAGCAGTAACAAAAAAATAAAGAATAAAAATAAAAATAGAGAATATCAAAATCACTTTACGAGATAAAATAATTTTGTGTGAAGAAATCTTGAATATTGTTACATGTTAGAAACGGAAAATAGAAACAGAAAAAAATAGAAAACAGAAGTGATACGAAAGAGTTTTTTTTTTTCCCATTAGTTAGTGAGACTAAATCGGAAAATAAAAATGATACCAAACAGGTCCTAAATTGTTCCGACATGGTTCGGAAATTATATTCAAACGAAATTGTCTCGAATGGATTGGGGTCCCTTGCTGTAATTGCAGGATAATCCACGCCATATTTATGGCCATTGGATCACCTCTGTTTGTTGCCCTTATAGCAAAGGATCCACTTCTACCTCGAGCTATGTGAATGAGAAAATCATTACGGACCTTTGCTTCCTCATTGACTCGATCCAACTCGAATTTAATCAGGAGGATATTTAACCAGTTTAGAGAATATGTAGACCTCTCCATGACTCAGAAGAGAAAGAGCAACTTCTATTTGAATGGGCTCTAAAAAGCCAAAACATATTGCTTCGCATGAGAGTATTAACGAGTCGAGGGACAAAACAATTGACCTACCTTTCTGCATGATTTCATCCTCTTATTTGATCATGATTATTTATTTTTTATAACTTTTATATTTTTATCTATTAATGTTTTAGTATTATTATTATCACTTTCAGGAAATGAGGAAATTGTTTGTTTAAGTTCAAAGTTCCCTCAACACAGGAAAATTTTCTTACCTGAAAATGTATCATGTGGTGACGCCACTCTACCAGTACTCATAGTTCGTTCGGCTATTTTTCTTTCTGGATACTTCTTGATATGTGTTTATGGTTACCTGTTTTGTAATGGAAGTTGCTGAGACTATTGTGACATGAAATTTTGATATTTGTTTTATTAACAAATCAGTTGAGCTCAGGTTTTACTTGTATGAACTAATGAAATCTACATTGCTCAATTAGATAGACACTTTCGTTGGAATCCATACTATTTATGCCATTTAAGTCGTTTGAATATTTCCTTGACATGACGGTTGAATGTTGGAAATGCATATATAGCCCCGACGAGCAATTGCAAGTTTAGTAGACGAAGATAGCACTTTATTTCTAATCCACACTTTTGAACTGTGTTCTTCAGGTACTTGGATTGATTTATGAAAATCCTATTTCATACCTGTTGTACCCGAAGACCTAAAAAGTATTTCAATTCTCCCACTAAACTTATCTGAAATTTTGATTTCATTAATTCAGCCAATCTCTCACACAGTTTATTATTAGTGTAATAAAATATAATGTCATCAACATAAATTTGCACTAACAATATATGTTCTTTATGTTTCTTAAGAAATAAGGTGGTGTCTACCTTTTCTCTCTGAAAGTTATTTTCACACAGAAAAGTTGAAAGAGTGTCATACCATGCCCTTAGAGCTTGTTTCAATCCATACAATGTGTTGTCTAACCTGTAAACATGACTTGGATGTTCAAACTCTTCAAAACTAGGAGGTTGTTCAACATATACCTCTGCTTGCAGTTTTCCATTTAGGAAAATACTTTTCAAATCCATCTGATAAACATTGAATCCTTGAGATGCAGCATAGATAAGGAATATTCTTATAGCTTCTAGTCTTGCAAAAGGAGCAAAGGTCTCATCAAAATAAATTCCATCTTCTTGTGAGTAACCTTTTGCAACTAGCCTGACTTTGTTTTTGATGACTGTTCCATTTTCATGACTTTTATTCCTAAACACCCACTTGTAACCAACAACTCGTTAGTATGTATCAATATTGCTTCTAGTCTCCTTCCATGTGTGTAGCAAAAAGTAAAGCAATAATGCTAGTCTGCATAAAATAATGTAGTCTGCATTCTACATATGCAGTAGAGCAGTAAAACATTTTGGCCAGTTTGATTGTTTCAAATCAAGTATACCCAATTTTCCTCGAAATTCAATAAACGTACTCTCATCGAGAGGTTTTGCAAAAATGTCTGTAATTTGTTTTTCTGTTGGAATATATTCCAATTTAATGTGACATTTTTGCATATGATCTCTGATAAAGTGATATCAAATATCAATGTGCTTGGTTCTTGAATGAAAAACTGAATTTTCTGAAATAGCCATTGTAGACGTGTTGTCACAAAATATTAAGGTTTCAAAGAATATCATATCGTAGTCTGCAAGATATAATCTCATCCATAATATTTGTATAGCACAGTTTAATAGAGCTATGTATTCTTCTTCTACAGTAGAGTTTGACATGGTGGCCTACTTCTTACTGAACCAATGAATTGACATGATCCACTTGTGTTTTTTCTATCAACTCTACAACCTGCAAAATCTGCATCTTAATGAATCGACATTGCTTATAGTCTACTTTTCTCTTGTCCAGCGAGTAGTAGAGCAGTAGAGCAAAAATGCTAGTCAGCATATCACAAATATAGAGGTAGTCTGCATTCTACATGTGCAGTAGAGCAGTAGAGCATTTTGGCCAATTTCATTCTTGTAAATCAAGTATACCCAATTCACCACGGAATTGAAAAAATTTTCTTTTTTCGAGAAGTTTTGTAAAAATATCTACAATTTGTTTTTTTATTGGAATATATTCCAATTTAATGTGACCTTTCTGCACATGATCTCTGATAAAATGATATTTGACATCAATATGCTTAGTTCTTGAATGAAAAACTGGATTTTCTTGGAATCGTCATTGCAGACATATTTTCACAAAATATTGAGGTTTTAGAGAATATCATACCACATTCTACAAGCTGTGACCTCATCCATAAAATTTATGTAGCACAGCTTCCTACAGGTGTGTATTCTGCTTGTGCAGTAGAGGTTGACACAGTAGTCTGCAACATGTAAAATCTACATCTGAAAACCTATTAGTGTGAAATCTGATTCCCTATGATACCATACACGAAGATTTGGAGTTCCTTTGAGGTATCTCAGGATTCTCTTTATCGTAGTGTAGTTGGATTTCTTGGGATCAGATTGATACCTTGCATATTGGATATCTGATCTGCTTACAGTAAGGTATAATAATAACCCTATTATTCCTCTATACATTGTTTAATTTATTTTCTTTTCACTTTCATCTCTATCAAGTTTTATTGATGTAGACATAGGTGTTTTCATATGACTTGTATTTTCTAAGCCATATTTTTTAATTGTGTTCTTTAGGTACTTAGATTGTTTCAAGAAATTCCACTTTCTAATAGTTTTACCTGAAGTCGTAGAAAATATTTTAATTCTCCCATTAAACTCATTTGAAATTTGGATTTCATCAATTCTGCAAATCACACAGAGTTTATTGTTAGTGCAACCAAATATAATGTCATCAACATAAATTTATACTAACAATTTGTGTTCTTTATGTTTTTTAAGGAATAAGGTGGTATGTACCTTTCTTCTCTCAAATTTACTTTCACATAGAAAGGTTGAAAGGGTTTCATACCATGCCTTTGATGCTTGTTTTAATCCATATAATGCCTTGTATAACCTGTATACATGTTCTGGATGTTTAGAATCTTCAAAGCGAGGAGGTTGTTCAACATAAACTTCCTCTCGCATCTTTCCTTTTAGAAAGACACTCTTTACATCCATTTGCTAGACTTAAAATCCTTGATATGCAGCATAGGCAAGGAACATCCTTATGGCTTCTAGTCTTCCAACACGGGTAAAGGTCTCATCAAATCAAACTCTTCTTCTTGTGAGTATCATTTTGCAACTAATCTAGCTTTGTTTCTGATGTCTATTTCATTTTCATCAGTTTTGTTTCTAAATACCTACTTGTAGCCAACAACTCGATAATTTTTTGGTCTTGATGTTAGATACCATACTTATTTCTTTGAAACTCATTTAGTTCTTCTTGCATGGCATTGACCCAGTTTAGATCATTTAAGGATTCACTTATTGTGTTAGGTTCTATTTTTGATATAAAGCAAGCAGACAGGCATTCTCCGATTGTTGTCCTTCTAGTCTGCACAGGTGCATTTTTATTTCTAATGATGTCATCCTGTGTATGTGACTTGATCCATCTCCTCTTATCTTTTTCATTAGTTGTTTGTTCCAGTTGTTGTTGAGAGGTTGATTTTTCTAGTTCTTCTGCATTATATTTTTCCTCATTATCTTTTATTACAGTTTCAACATGCTCGACAGCATCTTGTTCATCATCTATGCATGCACATTCCTCCTCAAAAACATTGGCATCACACATGGATATTTCATATTCATCAAAGGATACATGAACTGATTCCTCAACCATTTGTGTTCTTGTATTATACACTCTAAAGGTTTTGCTGGTTGCGGAATATCCAAAGAAGGTTCCCTCATCAGTCTTAGGGTCAAATTTCCCAACATGTTTTTTTGTCATTGTTTTGTATATAGCATTTGCATCCAAAGACATGAAAGTATTTGACACTAGGTGTCTTTCCTTTCCATAGTTCATAGGGGTATTCTTATGCAGTTTGTGTATGATGCATCTATTTTGAATGTAGCATACAGTATTTACTGCTTCTGCCCATAAGCTTTTATGTAAGTTTACATCAGCAAGCATTGCCCTAGTTATAAGTGTCCTATTTTTCCTTTCAACTATACCATTTTGTTGAGGTGTTCTAGGTGCTGAAAAGTTATGTTTGATTCCGTGATCATTGCAGTAGTTATCTACTCCTGCATGATCAAATTCAGTACCATGATCACTTTTAATTGTGATTACCTCTATGCCTTTCTCATTTTGAATTTGTCTTAGGAATCTAGTCAATAGACTACAAGTTTCGCTCTTTTTATGTAGAAACATTACCCATATATATCTTGAGTAATCATCTACTATAAGTAGAGTGTACTTCTTTCTGTTTAAGCTTTCTACCTCAACTAGACAAAAAAGATCTATATGTAATAATTCCATAATTCTTAGTTGATTCTGATTTTAAAGCTTCTTCTAGTCTGACATGGTTTGCATAGTCTATTCTTTACAAACTTTACTTATGGAAGTCTTCTTACTAGGTTTTCTGAGGATAATCTGGCTATAGTTTTGAACTTAAGGTGAGCTAATCTTTTGTGCCATATCTAGTTTGTATCTTCAGCTTCTTTTATATAAAAACATGTTATTTGTTCTGAGTGAGATGCGTCAAAATCTACTGCATAGATGTTTCCTTTTCTAATTCCTAGTAGTTTGACTTCTTGTGTTATTTTATCCTTTACTTGACATGAATCATGAGTAAATGACACATCATAATTTTTATCACATAGTTGACTAATAGATAGCAGATTATGTTCTAAGCCTTTAACATAAGTTACATCTCTAAAGATTAAGGAACCTGTACCAAGGATTCCATAACCTTTAGTTGTACCTACTTTTCCTCCTCCAAAAATAACGAGAGGACCTTATTCCTTTCTGTAGTCCTCAAGGATGGATTTGTTTCCCATCATGTGTCGTAAGCATCCACTATCGAGAAACCATATTCCTCTTTGTTTTTCCTGTATTAAAACATAGGGAGCTTGTACATGATACCCGCTCATATGGTTCCTTATTTGTTAGCTTTTGGAATCCACACTTGAATTATTTTCTTGTGTGAATTCCAGCATTTCAAGGATTTATGGTCAAGTTTGCCACATGTATAGCAGTACACCTTTGATCTTACAGTTCTGAGTGGTCTGCTCCATCTTGTCTACTGTATTTGACATAAGCAGGTGTGCCTCAAGTGTGGCTTTCTCCACGTTGTTTTGGAGATGTTCCACACTAAGTAGTTAGGTGCATACCGAGCTTCCCAAGGATTTTCATTGAATCGTTTCCTAGGATTCCTGGCCTTCTGCACCTTCTGGTATTTTTCATCAGCTCGTGTGGATGGCCTGCTCCAGCGCTAGCATGTCAATTTATTGGTGAAAGACTAATTTTCTGGTTCAGCAAGAAGCAGACTACAGTATCAACCTCTACTGCAGAAACAGAATACATAGTTGTAGGAAACTGTGCGGCACAAATATTATGGATTAGATCACAACTTTTAGAGTATGGTATGACACTCTCTGAAACCTCTATATTTTGTGACAATACGTCTGCAATGAAAATTTCAGAAAATCCAGTTTTTCATTCAAATACCAAGCATATTGATGTTAGATATCATTTTATTAGGGATCATGTGCAAAAAGGTCACATTAAATTACAATATAGTCCAACAGAAAAATAAATTACAGACATTTTTACAAAACCTCTCGATGATAGTAAGTTTAGTCAATTTAGAGGAGAATTGGGTATACGTGATTTAAAACAATGAAACTCGCCAAAATTCTTTACTGCACTACTACACATGTAGAATGCAGACTAGCATTATTTTATGCAGAATACTATTATTTCTCTACTGCTATTGCAGCACATGGATGCAGACTAGAAGTAATATTGTTTTACTGCATTTATTTTTGGAAAAAATATTGACTTTACAAAAAAGGTTTTCCACAAATCACGCAACAGTCAAAATATTTGGCTGACACTATGTAACGGCTAGAAACTTCTAGCAACGGTAATATTTTTAGAGACTATAAAAAGAGAAATTTTTCTAAACGAAGATTACTTTACACTCTCTTATATTCTCTCTCTCTCTCTCTAAAGCGCTCAAACTCTCTCTAATCTCGAAACCCTCTACTGCAATCAAGAACCGAAAATCCTACATTTCAATTTTCTCAAAATCATCTTCGAAACTTAAAGATCTTTAACAAACGCTCTTCGAAATGGCTAACACTCCATCAAGCATTTCCAAGAAGAGCTCTAAATCCAATGAATCAAGTCCGTCAAGAAAGATTGAACTCCAAACTGGCGTGGTGTTTGACTTCAACACATTGCAAAATGAATCAGATGAAGTAAAGGAAGTTGCTAATCTAATTCAAGAAGCCGGACTCAAGTACTTCTACGAACAAACCAGCAAAATCTATGAAGATGAAGTACTTGATTTCATAGATAGAGCCAAAGTCACAGACAACCTGTAGTTAATCTCCTACACCTCTACTGCATCAAAGGTTGCAGTCTACATCAAGACTGATGAGTCTGCTCAGTCTTTCAACCTTTCAAATGAAGATTTGAAGGTTCAAGGATAATTCCACCGAAAATTGTTACAACAGGGAGGCATGGCAGGCTTCGAGAAGATAAGTGGAATGAGGAATCAGAACTATGAAGAAGTTCTTATCCAAACAACACAAGATGCTTGCTGACATTGTCAAGACGGTCATTCGATCACGAGAATTCAGTAAAGATCAGATTACTACTGATCAACAAGAAATAATATGTGCAATCCTCACAAAGTACGAAGTTAATTTGACAGGAGTACTCATGCATCAGCTTGCCAAAGCTGTATAATCAAAACAACCATTGTTTCGAAGGATATCAGTATCTTTCTCAAACAGAAGTTGAAGCTCTCCGATTAGGAGGGAAGGCCATGGATGATGGCCAAGCAAATAGATGTCAAAAAGATAGGCAAGCAGCCTATTGGTTTGACAAAGAAGATTATATCTGTGCAGACTATCCTAAAACTTGCAGACCAGCCACAACTATCTGCAGGTGTATAGACTAGGAGAAAGTCTTTCGAGAAATCTCCCAAATCAACCATGAAGACCAGAAGGACGACTGCAGACCCCTCACCAAAGACAGCTGTACAGACTAGTGCAGCAGTGTCAAGGACAAGAAGACAACAAGCCAGCAAGGCTCAACCAATCAAACCAAAAAAAGCTCAAGGAAACAAAGAGGAAGCTCATTTTGCAGACCTCAGATGAGGAGACAATCTCAGATCTCCCAGTTGCAGGGCCAACTGACATGGAGGTAGATGCACAATCTTCCCTAGTGTAGACTAGGACAATTATTGGACCATCATCCTTAAAGACACTGCCTCCAAAGGCACCTGATTTAGCTACACTTCATGATGCGAATTTGGCATTGGAATATCTGAAAGCTGGAGCAGACGAGCATCTTTACAACAATATCCTTAAAGCTCAAAAGAACTATCAGGAGTTCAGGGAAAGACCTCGAGCTCAACTAAGACAAGAGCTTGTTAATCAAGGATACTCACATGATGAAATAAGACAAATTAGAGTAGACCCTAATGAACTGCAATGGGCAGAACAAACTCAGCCCACCTCTACTACAAGGTCACTCACCATTAGGTCATCTATAGAGAAGGCAACCGCTACAGATATTATACCATTCTCTAGCAGTGGAATGGATCTCTCCACAGTTGTAGAAGATCGTCCATCAATTGTAGCAAAGGTATGGTCAACCACAACAACAATAGATGTAAGACCTTCTCCAGAGAAGGTCATAGACACAGTTCTATAGACTGTACGAACTATAGAAAAATGAGCTCAACTGCTCAGGACCAGAATAATAAGAACAACCTCTTCACTACTCAGCACGAAAAAAGCAAGCTGAGCAGCAGCAGAAAGAAGAAAGGGAAGGCGTGATTCAGGAGTTTATGGCGCTACACAAACTTCCAATCAAGTGGCCAACAAGGACTGGAAGGTAAACAACATCCTCCAGACCAGTATTTGTCTCTTTAGGACCTAAGACTCTCTACATAGTCAATCTAGATGGATCTCATACCTTGATTGGAGAATCAGACCAGATGATAGAAGCAGAAGCCATACAACTAGCTCAACTGCAATAGAAAATAGCTAGCAGATCCACAAGACCAAAGAATACACACATCCTTCTCAATGGCACACTGGAATTCAAGGACTCTACGTTGAAGATAACCAGGCTGAGACATATAATACTCAAGCCAATTGAGTTTGTGAACACTCCTGCAGTCAAAGCTGAGCTTAAGAAGCTATTAACAAAGCATGTACTTATTACAGTCGAGGAAATATATGGTTATCTCTCAGGACCTGACAAGGGAGAACTTCAAAGATCAGATGATGATGGTAATGATCAACCCTAACCTGATGCTGCTGATGATGATGATGCTCAAATTGCAAAGGAAGGTATCCAAGAATAGTCTACTGTAGCTGATGCCACTGTAGAAGAGTCTCCTACAGTAGACTAAGCAACTGAGGGACCAGCAGAAGAGCAACCTGCAGAAGAAGAAGAAGCTCTCATATAGTATCAAGCTGAAGGATACGGAATAGAAGAATCGATAGCAGACACACAACTAGTGATCGCTCTTGCAGCTGAAGATCAAGCAGCTGAGGTTCAAGAAGCTACTGAGGTTGACCAACCTGCAGCTGAACGAGCTATTGAAGCACTTCCTAAGGAAGAAGGAGAGGAAGAACAAGAAGAGAAACTACCTACAATTGAAGATCTAATGATTGCCACAACCACAACAGGTTGGGATCTAGTACTATCTCACACTGCAGACGAGACAAAGTATACAGACGAGGCAGAACAATCAACTCCAACTCGTTTGGCCTTACATAGTCTGTCTAATATGTCATTTACACCACCCTCCTCATTTGGAAAGGTGAAAACACAAGCAGATCCACCTTCCATACTAGTTATATAAGGAATGCCAATCAGTAGTGCCTCTAAAACTCAAACAACTCCTCCATCTGTAGTCCAGACCATGAAGGAAGCATTCGATGATGATATTCAAATTATTTAAGTACAACCAAGGCCATCTTCTTCAGAGGACACTACATACTACAAACTGGGCAGATTAGATCAAGAACTATACAACATGCGTAAATGGAACAAAGAAGCACTCCATGAGTTGCTTGATACCCTACAGCCGATAGTAGAAGAGTTTGAACATGAAAGGAAAATCAGAACTCAAGGTTTTGAGAATCTTCGAACATCCCTTGACCAGCTCACAGCAGGGATCATAGACCAAATACAAAGATCCAACGCCGTCAACCTTCAATAAGACAAGTTCAGCTCTTTAAATCTTGACAAATTCAAAGGCCAACGTAAAGCAGATCTCAGGAAACTACACAAGGAACTCCAAATCACTCAATAAAGACTTGATGAAACCATACGCAACAATGACACCAAGTTTGGACTCGTGGAAACCAAACTAGAAGTAGTTCAGAAGAAGATCTTCTCTCAACTTCAATTTGTGCAAACTGCCATTGAATCTCTCATCTCCACCTTAAATGCAAACAAAAAGGGGGGAGAACATGCTACAGAAGAGCCACAAAGGACTCCTGCAGCAGAGCAGCAGAAGACCCCAGCTGAGACTCAGGGGGAGAAGTCTTCTGCAACCAAGAGAAGACATTCCTCTGAAAGGAAAAGGTCTGCTAAAAGACACAGATATCATGGAGAACAGTATCATGACGAACACAGACAACACAAAGCTGAGTTATTTTTACTTTGCATAGTTTGTGCAGTAGAGTGTTGATTCTTATACACATATTCTGCAGTATAGGCTTTCTTCGTCTGCTCCTCTTCTACAGTGGAAACATTGGTCTGCTTGTCTTTCTTGGTGATTACCTTTTTATCCTTATTATTTTGTAACCTATCATTGTATCCTATCACAGTTTTATCATGAGAGGATTGACCTATATTGATTAGTTTTTGTAGATCTAAGGTCTTGCCATTCCAGGCATCTACCTGCTTTTGAAGCTCAGTGTTTCTCAAGGTAAGTTTTTCAACCACTGCATTGAGAAGTTTCACTTTTTCACCAGCTTCTTTCGGTTTTTCTTGAGCATTGATTAGATTATTTTTAGTCTCTTCATTTGAATTGCATTTCTCCCTAAGAGTTGCAATTTGCTTAAGATTTTCCTTATTTTCTTTTAGAAGAGAAATAAAGCTTTCAGAGGTTTCTTGAAGTGCCTCCTTCAATTCCTCTGTAGTAGCTTCTGAATCAGAAAGGTTAAATACCTGTTTTTGTTCTTGTTCCTTTGCCATGAGGCATAGTTGAGCATTTGACATGATATCTTCATCATCAGAGTCTGTATCGCTCCATGTCTTTGCTGCATATGCCTGGCTTCTTTCCTTCTTCCCAGGGGTGACTTTGTTGTGGTCCTTTTTAAACCTTGGTGCAGACGAGTCTTGAGTTGGTCGTCTGCACTGAGTAGCAAAGTGACCTGGTTTGCCATAGTTGTAGTAGACTTCCTTGTCTGTATCTTTGGGTTTTGAGGGAAAGTTCTTTTTGAAGGTTTTCGTTTTGAAAAGCTTTTTGAACTTCTTTCCCATTAGTGCTAGTTCTTCCGATAGATCTTCTTCACTTGTGGATGAGGTGTCACTGTTCTCTTCTTCTGCCATGGATTTCAAAACTCTTTCTTGAGTTTTGAAGGCTAAGGTTTTCTTTCTTGCATTACCAATCTACTTCTTCTGCTCAACTTCAAGATTATAGGTGTGCATAACACTATAAAGATTAGCCAAGGACATCTTTGTTAGATCCCTGGATTCTCTTATTGCAGTTGTCTTTGTGTTCCAAATTTCTCCAAAAGATCTGACAAACTTGAGATTGACTTCCTTGTTTTCGAAAGTCTTTCCCAAGGTTTTGAGATTGTTGATGAGAATGTTGAACCTTTCAAAGAAGGTTGTCAAATCTTCATCAGACCTCATTGAGACCAGCTCGTATTGTTGTATCAATATATCCTTCTTGTTTTCTCTGATCTCATTGGTTCCTTCATTTCTTAGCATTAGAGCTTCCCATGCTTCATTTGCTGTCTTGGTATGAACCACAATCTCGAACATGTTATCGTCTAGAGATTTGAAGATTTGATTTAGAGCTTTTCTCCCAACCATCTCTAGATCCCAGTCTTCTCTGGTCCAGAGGGAATTTGGTCGTTGTACTTCTTTTGATGGGTCCTTTGGATCTGGCATCATTGGAACATTTGGTCCATCCAGGACAATATCTTGCATCCTTTCATCAATGGAGTTGAGATGTGCAAGCATTCTCAGCTTCCAGTGATTGAACTTGTCAAAGGAGCAAGTTGGGGGTTCTCCACTGTTTGGACATTTAGAAAACTTTGGTGGTGCCATAATATTCTTCACACAGGCAAACTGTTAGTAACTTCTTTGCAAATATAATATGTGACCTTTTCTTTCCAATAACCGTTAAGTCTGGAAAGTCAGGCTCTGATACCAATTGTAACGTTTGAGTTTCAACCTAGAGGGGGGGATGAATAGGTTGTTTGAGAATTTAATTATCTTTTCTACGGAATAATGATATTGTGCAGACTAGTATTAAGTGGAGACTAACTTATTAGTCTGCAGATGATACTATCTGGTCTGCACTAGAGATTTACAACTCCTTGAGTTTTTATCTCGAGTTAGGCTGTGATAATTTGTCAAAAACAATTCTAAGCATCAGTATAAAGAAAGCAGTAAGTGGACACAATATTTATACTCATTCAGACACTCGATATCAAATGATGATCGAGAGCTTAGTTCAGTCTTCCCTTGATGACCAGTGTAGTTAATCCAAGAGGTGAGTATCACTATCTTCTTATTTTTGTTTACAAGAGACTTTCCTTTTACAAGTTATCAAACTCGTATTGAAAGCGAAGAACCTATAGACTTTGCACAGATCTGAACTCTGCACTCTGCTGTAAGATTTTGTTCTTCTGCAGACTAGTGACACTTTCGATCGTATCTTCACGACTTGGCTTTCTTGAGTAATCTTTTTGTTGCTTGATTTCTTTTCACTCTTTTGCTTTTGAATCAACATTCAACAACAACAGCACTCAAGTAAGCTTTCACCGGTTCCCTTTTATAGGCTCAAGGAACGAACCTTTCTTGTAGACAACCCACTGTTCCTGGAGGGTCACTT
>LIEC01011251.1:0-17617 GCA_001925005.1 Drosera capensis
AGGAGTTACAGCATGAATTTAACGTTAATAGTATCGTCATACTAATAACAATTAAACAAACAGGATTGTCGCTGCAGACGACCCAGGATGGTTAATGATAACCAAACACGGTCACCAATTATATTTCAATTTATGCCGCTGTGTGCACGCGAAGGGAATTTCTATCCCTCCTTAGCTAGTCAGGACTCGTAACTCTCCCAGTTATTATCATTTACAGGATATCTTCATGTTCAGGTTTTCAGGACTTTCAGGCAAGTAGCATGAAATTAAACATATTAATTCCATGTATAAAAGGATTCAAGATTTCCAGACATATAATATGAAATTAATCATATTAATTCATGTATAGCAAGTGACCATCATGGTGTTCGTAATTCGAGATTTCAGACATATAATATGAAATTAATCATATTAATCCATGTATAGCAAATGACCACCATGGTGTTTCATAAATTTATATAACGCTATATTTTGTAACGTTCTTAATAATTTTCAGGAATAATAATTCGTTACAAAAATAATATCAACAAGCACAGGATATCACACATCAAGAGCAAGCAATATTCCGGAGATCGTTATTTAAATTCTATAATATTTTACAGGTTGCATCTTTACCCTTCTAACAAACAAATCAATTCAATCAGTACAACATAATTTTATTCTTTATTTATCATGCAGATACGTGATCACACAATCACATAAATCAAATCACGCACACATAATTTAGGATAACGATGTGTGTTACCTCGTCATTTATAGAAATTCATAAAATCTTTCAGATAATCCCAAGCTTAATCCCGCTTCTCAATATTTGTCGCACCTACATAATATTGCAACATTTAAATATTATTGCACGATATTTCAGAATAATATTCATAGATTTGCGTATAACTAAATACATCTCATAATGTGTTATAATAACACATTATATTAAATCGTTTTATTACGCAAAAAGGGAATATGATAAATTGTTATAATAAATTGTTTTATTAAACAAAAGGGAATATTCCCCTTCCTTACTTCACTGCCCGAAGAAAGTGGGTGTCAGGCGAGGGTTTCCGGCCGATTTCCGGTCAACTCCTCGGGGTCTCTCCGGCCAAGTCGCCGGCAGCAGGGGAGGGTCAAATTGGGTACGACGGGGCGCTGTTTAGTGCACGTGAGACGACGAAGGCGGGGAACATCATGCTCACCATACGGAGACCATCCTCATCGAGCTCGGTGGCCAAATCCGGTCGTGACTGGCTGTTCCGGCGTCAGGAAGAGGGTTGACGAGGGCGGGACACCGGTGGCGAAGGCAAGGCTCGGGTTCTTCCAGATCAAAATCGCGGATAGGGCGGCTTTAGGCGACGATGCGGATGAGAGGCGGTGTCGGGCAGCCACGGTTTCGGGGTGGTCGATGCTTGGCTGCGGCGGGGGAGGAGGCGGCGTAAGGGAGGGGTTGCGGGCGGTTTTCAGGCGGGCTGGGTTTGAGCGAGGTGCGCGGTGACGGCGCTGGGCTGCTGCGGGATTTCCAGCGGGGATAGGAGGCGATGTCTCGGGGACGTCCGTTGGCGGTGACGAGGGTTCAGGAGGGCCGCGATGGGTTTCAGGCTGGTTTCGAGTCGTCGGAATCCGGCAATACGGATATAGTACGAGAATAAAATAAACTAAAATAAAATATAAACGAATATGAAATTAAAGCGAGAGATGAATCCATACCGCTTTCTCTGTCTCACTTCTACTCGCCGCGTTCAGATTATTACTCCGGATGTTAGTTTAATTTGTGCGGTTTACGTGTTTTTAATGTTTTGATAACAACAATCATGTGAGATTTTCACATGGGTGGAAAGCACGTAACGGGCAGGTGGTTGAGATATTTCCGGAGAGAATTGAGATATTCACGCGATCCTCAACCAATCACATCGTCAACTTTCATCTCAATGTATTTATTTGAAATTTTTATTTAAGCTTTATTTTTCAGAATATTACACTTCTCAAAACCTGTCCTCGAAAGATATGGTTCATTCGTAGTTCGTCGTAGTCTCGTAGATGTTACTTGGACAATCGACGAGTGGATGCGTCGGGGTTGTTAAAAGTTCAACAAGAAGGCGTTGCATATGAATAAATTAGACATTCACCAATTCGATGATACTAGTATGCGATGGAGACAAAAAACTATCAAAAAATATTAAACTTTCGGTGCATGCAATTTTGCCCCAAGAGGATAACTTTTAAGCTAGCAGTTATGTATGATTCATGATACCCAGCCTGATACAAATCCAAATTCATTGCCTCAATTCGATGTGGTATTCTATTTATTATCACAATTCTTGATTTAATTTTCTATTACTGTATGTGAGTAATTTGTGGGTTTTTTTTATTTTTTTTTCAAATACACCATTATCAGAGACCACACAAGAATAAAACGCACCCGCACTGTTTAGGCACATTGCAGATCACACCTGGAGAAACGTAGCTCACGTCCGCACTGTTTGTAAAGCTTCGTCGCACGCTTGTGTGTTTTGTTAGGAACTGCACGCCTGCCCACTGTCCTTAAATAGCCAAAATAGAGTGTGTAGATCATTGTGGCAGAACAATAAAAGAAAAAAAATCTGAAAAGGGGATTTACACCAAATTTCATTGTCTCTTAATACTCAAAACCACTTGAAAAGGCTAAAAACAACATAAAAACAACTCTAATGACTTGAAAACGTAAGAAATTATGAAAAAACCCTTTAAATGAGCTTAAAACACTCAAAAACACTTTAAAATGCTTAAAACAACATAAAAACTATGAAAAGACCCTTGAAATGAGCTTAAAACATTCAAAACCCCTTCAAAAAGCTAGAAAGTTCTCATTATTTCTAAAAGTTTGAATTACTTTTATCCTCATATAAAATATTCAATTAATGGAAAAGACTTCTAATACGCTTTCATTGAATGAGGAAAAAATCTCATCCGAACTCTTTCTGAACAAAAACAAAACAAGATAGCATGTCAATAGATGAATTTTCTAATAATTAAATAGAATTATTGAAATGTGTTAATGTGCCGCCCCAAGATTTCTTATCCAATACCTATCAAATACGTGGCGTTATCGCTGCTCTAAAGTCCATTCGAAGCAAGACGACAAGATTACAGGGGGTTTAAGTATTAGAAACATAGCAAACTAACAAGAAATGTCCAACTTACATTAGCTTAAATTACGTGGAAATCAAATATCCAGAAATAAAGGGGAAATGTTACAGCAAGCCGAATCAAATCAACATCGCTATGAAATGACTCATCCCACGATCTTTTATTACCTGAAACAAACACATAACCATGAGCTCGAATTCCTAGTAGCACAGGATACATGCCCATTTCACGGGTCCGACATGCTTATTATATCATGCATTTTCCATGCACAAACAGGATGCAATGAAAGCAACACCGAGCAATCATATGCCAAAAAGAAATATATAAAATACGTATAGAATTATAATTCAAATTGATCAGGTTAATTCTTGTTTCATTACCCTTAGCCTTTATTAAAATTTTTAAGGCTTTTCATCCATTTCATATCATGTCGTGTTGATTTTCGTGACTTTTACAACTTGATAACATGAGAGGAATTACCAGAGCAATTTAATATGCTACCTAGTATGACCATATTAGGAACAATTAAACATATTTTATGGTCTCTACAGTCGATACAGAACGATTAAATTTTAACCAAACACGACCATCACTTAATACCGCTGCATGTACACAAAAGGGTTAATTACACCCTCCCTAGTTAGTCATGTAACTGTAACCCTCCCAGTCATTGATAATTACATGAATTGCTTCATATTCAGGATTTCAGCATTCTCAGACATATAACATGAAATTAATCATATTAATCCCATTAATAGCAAATGACTACCATGATATTCGTAATTCAGGATTGTAGGCATGTAACATGATATTAATCACATTAACTCCATGTATAGCAGATGACTACCATTGTGTTCGTAATTCAGGATTTCAGACATGTAACATGAAATTAATCACATTAACCCATGTATACTAGGTGACTGTCATGGCTTTTCATAAATTCATATAACGTCATATTTAATTATACTCGAGGTTAACTGAAAATAATTCCTCATAAATCATGTGGGTCAGGTATTTTTGTAACCTTCTCTAAAGTTTTTCACGATTAATAGTTTGGTACAAAAATAATATTCAATGAGCATATGGTATCACACATCAGGAACAAACAATACTCAGAAATTTTATTATAATCTATAATATTCTACAGGTTGCATCATTATCCTTTTAGGCATGCAATTTAACATTCAAGACAGTCAAGAATATCAAGATTTTATTCTTTTATTTACATGCAAGTATGTGATCAAGAGTCACACAAATCAAGCCACGCATACATAAATATTTATTTTATGGCAACGATGTGTGTTACCTTGTCATTTTATAAAATCAGAAAGCCCCTCAAATAATTCTTAGCTTAATCCTGCTCCTTCGTAACGTATCTACAATAAAAATTAATAATATCAATGCCCTTGTAACACATTTAAGTATTAAAAGTAATATATTGTGTACACATTAGTGTACACAACTCCTAATGTGTGTTCACAGGGGACAAATCCCTTTTTTTCACTTTTTCTCACTGAACCAGAACAAGGCTAGCTCGGGGAACTTCGGACGGGGCGAGGCGGAGGAACTGGGCGAAGACCGAATTTGGGCGATCGGTGGTCGGGCTGCTCCGGCGAGACTGTTTCCATGCGCTGACGACGGCGACAGAGGTGAGGGGGACACAGGGGTGGCCGTCTAGAGTCATCCGTAGACGAAGAGACTCCATCGAGGTTCGACGAGGTACGGCATGGTTGATGGAGGCCGTCACGAAGCGTTGTCGCACACGGTTATCGTCGCCGAAGTCATCGTCGGCTGCTGGTTGTCGATTTTGACTGTCCTTGGCATTTTCGACGTCATAGAAAGTCGATGGAGGTCAGGGATGGCCGAATCTAGATCATGGTCGATGTCAGGCCTGTTATTGGGATGTCGGGCCGCACCCAAGCCTTGCTGGGCCTGCTTTAGTTCAATTTCGGCCACTGTCTAGTCGTCATCGAGCTTCTGGTCGTCGGATCCGCTCGCCTTGGCTGGGGACGATCATCGGCATGGTAAGGCGGCGGCTCACAGGCGACACGCTAGTTGTGGTGTGTGGGGAAAGTGAAATACAAGTTGGGGTCGTTAGGGTTTCGGGCTCGGGAGACTGGATCCGTTCGCCGACGAGATCAGGCGACGGCACGCGGCGACTGCCAATGGTGGTAAGGCTTAGTGGTTGTGGTTGGCCGGCGGTGTATAGAGACGGGTCACTAGGGTCGAGGGTTGACAAGGTTACGGCTAAAGTATTCGAAGAAAAGAATAGGACAATAACTTATATTTTTCTTTGTCCCTACTATCAAGTTGGATGGTGAGGTTCGATGTGAAATTTGTGAAATTAACGTGAATTGAGACCAGTATATATAGACATGTTGTTAAGATTTTTAACAGGTTGTTAAGATATTTATGGGATTTTCAAGTCAACAAATCGTTTCAAAGATATCCCAAAATATCTTACATAAATATTTATTTATTTTTCTAATTTTGCTAGGATATTACAGTTAACTTACAAAATTAAGTTAACAAAATTTTCTTACAATATATACAACACTTGACATGTTCATCTTATAAGATTTATATAATGAATTGATAATGAAAATTAGTGTCATGTATTGAATAAAAACATAAAAGTCACATCTCTTGATAACTCTCTCGAGATAAAATTATGATGGTTTGGAACAAATTATGGTAAGCTTAGATACAATACCTGCATCTACTTTTAACCCCCAAGAATAAAACACAAGACCTAACCAAAAACGTATTCACAATTTATACTGTATGAATGAAGCAATTAACTTCAAAATTAAGCACCACAACGAAAGAAATAAAATATTCTGGAAAGTTTTGCTGCAAATGTGGAATAGCAAAATTAACTAAAGGTAAATTAACGAAAAAATGACTAAGATTTAAACTATACTAATGAGTTTTACTTTTAAGGGATATACACCATAAATGAAGTGACTAATTTTTATTCTTTTTATGATTTTTTTAATAAAAATCATAGCTTCTTTCCGTCTCACAGAAAATAAAACACATTGTTGAAGGGTTTATTAAGATTTTGATTGACGTAGTGAACGATCAAATATTATTTTACGTAAATTTATTATGAAATATTAATTATAATAAAATATAAATAATACACTTTCATATGACGATGGTTCGAAACGATCGTCCATAATAACCTATAAAAATAAAACTTATCAAAATATATACATTGAATAATGATCTTTTAAAAATGTGATACTCGTGTGCAACCCACGGGGTTTAGTCTTGTTTTATCTAACACATAGTCCCAACGGAGTACATTCTATAAGAAGACAGAGTAACACCTTTCCGTACCGTAATCACACAAAAGATGAAAAAGAAAAAGATCCATCAGACACCGTCCATGGTCGACGCACCAACACAAGTACCCCAAACCTCCGAAAAACGAATCCCCAATGCCTTTTTTTCTCATTCCAAACAAAACATTTCCACCAATCCCATCATCCCCCGAAAAGAAAACAAAACATCACAACAAAGACATCAAAAAGAAAAAAAAAAGGGTCACCACTAAAACGAAGACCCACAACCACAAGCAACACCAAACAACTAACCGTCAACCAAAAGACTTTCTGCTCCCCCGCTCTCTCTCTCCTCTCTCTCACACACCAAGATTTCAAACTTCCCCGTTTGCATGTCATCGGAACCCAGTCTCCGCCGCCGGCCGACTCCGGCCCACCACAGTCGCCGGAAACATCCCACCAACTATCAAGCTCAGCATCGTCGGCGTCGGCCCAGGCCCATCGAGGTCGTGCTACAAAGGTCCCTCTCGGAACCGTATCTGAGGAAGGAAGAAGACAGCGGGTCCGATTCGAGCAGTGCGGTGTCTGATGGGAAAGTTGGGTTGATGATAAGGGGAAGGACCTGCGAGGTGTTGGTCGGGTCCAGCTCTCGTGCTGCCATCGGAGAGGTAAGGGATTGGAGGAATCGCGATTCGAGATTTTCGAGTTCTCTTCTGTGTTGTTTGTTATTGGTGTGAGTCCATAACGGAAATAATCTGCGTTGTTGTTTGTTATTTGGTGTGAGTTTTTTTTTTGTGTGGAATTCGGTTTATTGATTGGGAGTCGTTCTTATGATATTTTTTGTGTTTCTTGATTTTGGTTAATAGGTATGATATGAGTCATGTTTGGTATTGCTGTACGAAAAAAGTGGACATTGGAATTAAAAAATATATTTAGGAAAGAAAAGGGTAGAATGTTGTTGAACAAAGAGTGTCCCCCGGGCTAGGTGGCCTGATACTTGGCCTGTTTTGCTACACTAACTGGGTAACTTCCTGCAACGTTCCGGTCTATTCCATCACAGTCGTGGACAAGCCCCAAGCCTAATCATTGACAACCCCCCTTTGTGCCTTTTGCTTACCTTATCTAATGGAACCAAGACTCTGATATCAATTAATTGTTAGGAAACTAAGTTTGCTTCGTCTTTTATCATGAAATAAGACAACATGAAACTTAACTTACCAAGCACCAAAAAGTCTCCCACTTAGAATGAGGTGTAGGAAAGGAAGATTTCATTACCTTAACAATCGAAAGACAATTTTACAATTTTCGTTGAGACTAGGAGCTATGATGGAGCCATCGTGAACATAAACATCTAATTGGTAAGTTAATTTAAATATTTTTTTTTAGAAAGATTGATTGATCAACTTCGCCATCTATCATTCTATTGAGTAATCAATTTTATCCAAAATCCGAGTTGATGACAGACAACCCATTAATGTATATCTAACATCCTCCCTCAAACGAAAATCCATTGGAGCATGAAGTGTGGACTACAAATGTACTGGTCCACCGAATGTCAAATAAAAGTTCACATGATAAATCAAATAGGTGACAATAAATGAGGGAGGTAAGGATCGAACTTGTGATGTAGGGAGAAAGAAAAAGAAAAAAAGAAACATTATTTGGATGTTTGGATCTGCTGATTACCTGAAGCTTTGATAAATTTGCAGAATTAGTACGCTATGTATATGTGGCAAGATATATGTAATTAATAAACTATATATGTTTCTACTGATTATGGTTTTTTTTTTCTAAATTAGATTCTGTCCTATGTATAATGTTCCTTACTTGATGACGGTTAAATTCTACTTGACGTATATCTTTTGTGTACCATCCTAATCGAGATTCCTGATCTTATGGTCTATTCATGATGCCCCAACTTCTATCAGACAATGCCATCATGGTAAATATCTGCTATGGCATCGCCAGTGAAATAATCATCCCTGTGTTAATCGAGAAAGGCACGTGTCACTTAGCTAATCAATTCATCAAAGAATGCCTGTCAAACTATGTAAGATTTTTTGTGACACAGATGAAACATGTTCATCACATGCCATCATAATATTTTTGCATTTATTGGTTCTTGTTTTTACAATATTGTCGCCAAATCAAGAAATGGAGTATTAGACAAGCAAGCAATCAATCGTTTCATGGCAAAATCTAAGGAAGTAATCAATAAAAATAATGTATGAAACTGAAAGATTAAATTTGGAGATATCACTATATGACATGCTGATATGATGAGATTCCATACGATAGAATTCCTCGTTGTTTGGTTCCATGATTGAGTTTTCTGTGTGGTGGCAGAAGGACAGGTTGTTAGCATCCAATGATAACTTGTTAAACTTAAATATGATGTCAATACAGGGATGTCAGAATGATGCAAAAGTGGTGGTCACTGTGGATGTAGAAGGCAGCCCTGGGCCAATTCGAACCATGGTTAAGCTGGGATCGAGTGTGGACGACATGATCAAACTGGTGATCGACAAGTACGGGGAGGAGGGCCGGAGTCCTAGGCTGGATGGAAAGTCGGCCTCTTGTTATGATTTGCATCTCTCCCACTTCAGCCTTGAATGTAAGTGCTTTACTGTATCTGATTGGTTCCACTTTTGCTTCATATATGAGCCAAGTGATGTTAACTTGTTAAGTATTTGTTAGAAACTTTAGGTAGATCGTTACATGAATAATACGACTCATGTTTCGATGTTTTGTCATTCATGATTATTGAGATCATGATGCTCCAATCATGCTTTACCATTCCCTCCGATTTCTTCTGCAGTTCCTCTTCCCACACTGTCTTTTACTTCTTCCAGTACTTCCTGTTAAATTGAATTGCTTTGCAAGACCTTCGTTTCACATGACACGAATATCATCTCAACATAGAATCTTTTATTTGCCAGTGCTCGTGCTACTCATATCATGTGGTCTTCATGATCTGTGATTGTCCTTTTGTGATCCAGATTCCAGAATTTAGATCTCAGAGCATCAAATTACAGAATCATTCACCAAGTGAATTGAAAACTTCTGTTTAACTCATTAGACTCTCTGGTGTAGGTTTGCATCGCTCGAATGCAATTGGGGAATCGGGAAGCAGAAGCTTCTATCTCAGAAAGAGTGGTGGGATGTCAGCAGCAGATCAACTGGAGGCTGCAGCATCAAGTCCTCAGGCTCCTTCAGCCCTTTCCGTCAAGGGAACTTCTCATGAATTTAGCCTCCCTGCCGCATTCCTTCCCGGATACCTTACCCAAAAAATTTCCATGCTTATGCGTAAAATGCGCAAGCTCTGGAAAATATTTGGCTGTTTACCATGTGGATAGCATATGTTGTGTTGACGCTTTTCCGGTGACGATGAAAAGCTTTAACAGCTTATATATGAGAACTGATATTTGATTGCAATCAACATTTTTAGTTAGTCATTTGTATATATACGGGTCGGACAGAGCTCGGCAGATCAGCGTGCAACATGATAACAATTCATGATGGGCAAGTCTGAAGAACATGGTCATCATGATATGTGCTTCATTGTCGGTTTGCAATGCATTGGACTGCGTCTGACAATGCTATAGTTGCACGGTTCTTGTCTCGATTGTATTATGAGCTTTCCTGTCTGTTTTTTAGTCGGGAAAGGCTTATTCTGGTGTGGACGAGAAAACTTGTTTGCTTGTAATTATTGTGAAAGGCTAATTCCCTAATCTTCTCTAATACTCCGTATATTGATATATTTGGATGTAAATATTGTGGATTGTGAGATTGTGAACTCATTGAAGGTTGTTATATGGTTTTTGTTGCTTTGATGGTCGATTTTACAGGCATCGTTAGTCCTCTGTCTAAGTTCTTATGTGAAATTCCTCACTTCTATTAGAAGTATATTAAGCTATATGGGGAATGTGAAGCTGCTTTTAAAGCAGCCATCACCGGCAACAGCAACACAAAAAACACACTTTTTCCTTTAAATTCCCAAATCTCTAATCAGAAGCATGGAAACCATGAGAACAAATGACCAAAAATTGAAAAAACAAAACTCATGCAAATCTTAATCCTCTATCCACTTTTTAATTACGAAAAACTTCGAATCTCCTCTGTCAATCAATCCATAACTTCACTCAAACTTGATACATAGATTAAAAAAACCTACATAGTCCTACGAAGTATGAGGTGAAAGGCTCCATCACATAGTTATTAAAACTGGACTGATCTCCCCGATTCAATCGGTTGATCCGTGACCCAATAATTCGGTTGGATCGATCCGAACAAAAAATCAAATAAGCAATCAGCCCAGGTTGACTTGGATTGATCCGGTGAAACGGTTGAACCAGAAGAAAAAATATTCAAAAAACCTAAAAGAAATATACATATAATTTATATAAATTATATTTTTACTTACATAAGACTTATAAATATATTTTTGATTAAAAATGATATATTAATATTAATATAAATAAAATAATATCAAAATGGTCGAACCGACTATTCAGCCGATTGAACCAATGATCCATTGACCCGAAGTCTCCATCGAGTTGATGTCCGGTCGAGTTCTGATAACTCTGCTCCATCATTTGAATCGAAAAGTCGTTAGATGGGGAAAGGCTCGAATTGGGACGAATTGACGTTTCATATCGTGTTCGTGCGATTTCGGCTGTTCCATTCCGTTTGTGTTTGTCCAATGTTTGGTGTTTTTTTCCTTAGTATTTTCCTTTTTTTTGTGTTTTGGAATTACTTCCAAAAGACGTGGCATGGGTTTGAAAAAATGTTTAACTGCATCATTTTTATGTTATTGCTGCCATCGGGGATGACTGCATTAAAAGTCGTTTCATAGCTCACAAGTTATAATATATATTTTTGGTATCAAAATTTGATTTTATTTGATATCAAATTTGATTGGTCCTTCATTTAATAAATAAAATCTAACTTAAATATATGTAATAGAATTTGACTCTTCTTTTCCCTAAATCTAATATTTTTCATAAAGGTAATTACCTATGGATACAATTTTATGATCTTATTATCCTATGCATACACCATAATTTTAATTTTCCCTGAAAGTCTAACTAAACTTAGGGATTTTTACCTAAACATATAAAAACTTGAAAAAAATATCAAAAAGATACATAAGAAATCTAAATTCGAAAAACATACAATTTATCAATCTCATTTAAATCCCTAATTTTATTCTCATCTTCACCCCAACCTCTACCATGACCCAATCACTGTCGAAATCTTCGTCGGAATCCGACATTGTTGTCGAAATTTTGGCCGGAATCCCATCACCGTAGCCGGAATCCGACCACCTTAGTTTTTTTTATACAGGCGCTCTATTTTCGTTTTTTCTTCAAACGCTCTGTGTTTTTTATTCATGCGCTCTATGTTTATGTTCTGGTGCTCTGTGTTTTGTTCAGACACTCTATGTTTTTGTTCAGGCGCTCTATGTTTTGTTCAAGCATTCTGTTTGAAACAGGAAGTCAGTTGAAGACACAAAGCGCTTGAACAATGAAACAGGATGTCTTAAGAAAAAAAATACAGGCCGACAAGAATAACATCACAAAAGCACTGGCTAGAACTCCTATGTATCACTAAGTATATCGACAACAGAGTAAGATTTACACAAGACTTCTAAATCACGAAAAAAACATATCTATAAACCCAATCTCTCCGAAGAAACATGCAGATCTAAGAAAACTGATATCAAAAGCAAGTTTTTATTCCAAAGCAGATCAATTACTCTGAGCCTTTACTTCCTTATCGTCGATGTCCTTCTTCAGAGTCTCGAGCTCGACTCTAGTGGTCGCTTTCGAGTGGAGGTTGAACTTGTGGCTGGCGTAGCGGGAAAGCAGGTCCAATTTTCCCTCCGCCAAGTCTCTAATGATGACGATCTAGAAGAGGCAGTGCTCAACGCTGGCTGACAGATTGAAGGGTTTGGGGGGTGGAGAGGTTTGATGGGAGAGTGGTGAGGTGAGATGATCGGAGTGGGGAAAGAGGGAGGAGGTGGTGGTGGTGACAAAGGAAAGGGAGAGATGCGGTGAGGGAGTTGAAGACTTCGGCGTCGGCCAGCATTTTGGAAAAATGGAGAAGGTTGATGAGGAGAAATGAGAGAAAGATGAATGAGATGCAATTGTATGTGCTAGGGAATAAGATTCAGTGTGCCTTTTTGAGAATAATTTTGAAAAGGTGTAGGTTTGGATATTTTCTGATAAGCTTAATCATCCCTATTTGGACCATAAATTGAAAATCCTATTTCCTAAAAGCTATGATACCATTTTCCTTTTTCTTTTTTTTTCTTTTTTTTAGTTTGAATCTCCCATTTCCTATTATTCACTAGAATACTGCACCATGCGCTGCATGGATGAAATTTTTTAATAAATAATAGTATTAAATAACTTATGTCATCAATATGTATTTTACGTTTTTTGTTTATTTTGCATGAAAATTTTTGTGTATTATTGTTTCTTTTAGAAAGGTTTTATTTTACTTTTAATTTCATTTCGAATATGTAAATTTGTCTATTATGATTATTTTTTTGACCTTCTTCTTTTTAATTTAATAAATGAATTTTCTAATATTACCTTAAATTTTTGTTTTTTAAAGTCACATAATCTACATGATAGCATCCGCTGAGATACCAAATAATTAATGTTTTTTCCATTACTGCTTTCATTACCTTTAACCATAATATTAATCAAGTTCGACCAATAATAAACTAAAAGGAACCAACATTACTGCAGTAAGGTTTCGTATTACTGCAGTAACCTCGGAACAACTCTACTATCAATGTAATTTTTATTAGATTGAGAGTTTTGTAAAAGAGAGATCATTTATCCCCTCTAGTCTCATAGCCAGCTTTATTGAGACTTTCAATTGTTATCAGAGTGAACCTTTCTAGGCCTAATATTTGAAAGGAACTCTACTTTGTTTTTTCTTGCAAAGAAGTTACTCATCCGTTTTTCAAGAATGTTAGGTGTTAACAAAGTCTTCATTCCATAAGATGCTCATCCCCCTCTGTTCAAGGATCACACGTTCAATCATTGAAAGACCCAGGTGATGGACCAAAATAAGAACCACATCTTCCTCAAAGCTCAAAGTAAAGGGTTGCTACAGAAGAGACTTTTGACTCATAGTGAGAAGGCTCAAGCGAGGAGTTGGCCATGCTGAGTAAAAGATTCAGAAAATACTTCAAAAAGATGGGAAGGCCAAACAAAGCCATCCCTCTGAGCTGACCTGTTATAACTACGATAAGGTAAGGCACTTTGCTACTCAGTGAAGGAAACTTGCGAACAACCCTGGGACAAAGAAGAAACCAGAGCAACAACCTCAAAGAAAGCCTTTCAGAAAAGAAAAGGCTCTGGCTGCAAAAACATTTAGGGACACTAAGTTCAAAAGATATATGACTTTGGCATATATGCAAAAACTTTGCTACTCGATGATGATGTAACCTCAAAATCCCTCTCCATAGCTCAAAAGTCACAATGATGAGATATATGACTTTGGTATTGATACCATCTCTAAGGAAGAGAAGAAAGACATCATTCTCGAACTAACTGAGAAGACTTTCAACTTGAATAGAAAATTTAAGATTTTCATAGAGGAGAAAAAATAGATTGAGAGACTAGCTCACAATAGCCAATGAAAGGGTTACAGAAGTTTACAAGCTCGAACTGTATTCTCAAAGAATCCAAGAGGAACTCAAGTCTACCCCTGGGCTTCTTGAAGTCATTGAAGCTAAGGAGATCCACCTAAAAAAAAGAGAAGAAGGAACTTAAGCTATAGATTGACAAGTGAAATGGAAGAATAAATGATTTTAGAGAAATTCGTTTTATCTAGGCCAAGAACTTTGGAACTGGTTTGGGCTCTTGCAGTAAGGTTGAGATCTTTAAGGAGACTCAACCTACAAAAGCATCCTCTAGCAGTAAGGTTGAAACTTCAAAAAGGTCTTAACATATTTGACCTTCATCTGATAAGATGATGGGTAACCCCATTCTATCTAAAATCAAGAAGGCAAAGAAGTCCTTTTCTATAAGTCACTCAAAGAACCCTTCTGCAAAAAGGACAATAGAGGAGTTCCAACTCTACTATCCAAGCATCGTTATTGATTTCCTCTTATTTATTCAGTTTTGCTCTCGAGTTTTAGGAATGTGCAATTCCTCCAATTGTATAGAAATTAATGAACAAAACTTAGGAGTATTATCCACGATGTTGTTAGTGTGCTTAGGCTAGAAATCAAGTAGGTAGTTACAGTCTTGGTCAGATGCTGGAGAGCAAACGGCTGCACATAAAGAGCATCGTATGAGCCACCAGATACAGACTACTACATAACATTTTTGCTAAGCAGCTAATGCATACATGGGCAAAAAAAGACCTATAAATACTTCAGGATCTTGGACTAGACTTACAGACGAGGACCAATACAACAATATATGAAGTGCATCAGATTTGAGTGCAAACTAAGGTTGCAACAGGGAACTGGGTGCAGACTAGGTCTCACAGTATTAGATACAGACTGAGGATGCAGTAGACTGGAGTGTATGAGAGATGGTTGTTAGGATTTGGGTCTGAGGTCAGTCAAAGGAAGATTTGAGGTGCAGAATGTGACAGTACGAGAATCTGAAGTAGGTGAGCTGTCAACATCAATTGGGGCACACATGTGACAAGTTGTCACGTCAGATACTGTACATGGTCACGGGTTCATTCCCTGAGCCTATAAAAAGGGATCGTTGAAGCTCAGAGAGTAAGATAGTTGAATGTGAGATTAAAATACAAGCGTGCGAAAACAATCAGAGATTCAAAGATTACTCAAGTGAGCTGAATCGTGAAGAACATTGAAGAAGAGTTCACTAGTCTAGAGAAAAGAACAAAAATTGCAGCAGAATCCAGTTGATTGGATCTCTACAAAGATCTAGGTTTTTGATCTTTTGTACAATTTAGCTAACTTGTAAAAAGAGGTTATCTTGTAAGCCTCAAACAAGAAAATAGTGAACCCACCTCTTGGATTGACTAAACTAGTCACCAAGGGAAGACTGGACTAAGCTCTCGTTTATCAATTGATAACGAGTGTCAGAACCAGTATAAATATTGTGTTTTTTTCTTGGTTTTATTTTAGAAATGTTAGAAATTGATCTTCACAGCCAAACAGATACAAACTTTTAAAGTTTGAAGTCTTTGCTGTAAACCATTGAGTTTTTACTATAGACTACCCAAGTAGTCTGCATAGAACAGTTAACTTCAAAGAATTTAAATCTGCTACATAAATTAAAAAAATTTTGAATCAACCTACTCATCCCCCCTCTAGGTTGAATCTTGAACCTAACAATTGGTATCAGAGCGTGACTTTGCAGACCTAGCAGCTTTGGAAAGAAACGGTCGTTCTGTTAATTTGCAAAGAAGTTACTAACAGTTTATTTTTCTAAGAAAATATGGCTCCACCAAAGTTGCCTAAATGTCCCAACAGCGGACAACCACCAACATGTTCGTTTGACAAGTTCAATCATTGGATGCTGAGGATGCTTGCACATCTTGACTCAATAGATGAAAGAATGCAAGACATCATCACTGATGGACCACACATTTCAAAGATGCCACATCCAGTAGATGCAACCAATGAAGTGAACAAACCAAAATCTCTATGGTCAAGAGAAGACTAGGATCTGGTACTTGTAGATAGAAAAGCAAGGAACCAAATATTCAAAGCCCTTGATGACAATATGTTTGAGATAGTGGTACATACAACCACTACAAAGGAGGTATGGGAGGCTCTACTGCTAAAAAATGAATGGACAAATGAAATAAGAGAGAATAAGAAAGATGTCTCGATGGAGCAGTACGACTCTGTATCAATGAAATCAGATGAGAACCTGATGATGGAGGCTCAGCCTATACCAGCAAATTCAAGCAAGTTAGAGACCCGTTGGTAATGTCAAGTGGACCAATAACTCGTTCTCAAGCAGAGAAACGTGAAAAGGCTCTTGAAGTACTTGTCCAACGTGCATGGGAGACTAAGAGTGAAGAGGATCAAGCCATAGGAAAGCTCATTCAATGCTCTACAACTGTTATGAAAACTTCGTAACCTGAGTCTGACGTTTCGATACCCGAACAGGTTCATCAATACAGAACATTAAAATCTGTCTTTTAAACTTCTTTCTCATTAATTGTACTTGTTATTTTCATGGTTCATTAAGCCTATAAAAGGCTAACTTATTGTAAAACTCGAGCATGGAATTCTGAAATCAAATTCTCCATTGAGAGTTATGAGGGTGTAACCTCTTGTTCCTTTGTGAATGCATTTCGGCTGATCAAGAATTCTGCTCGAAGATTCTTGTGGGGGCTTTTAGAGCTAGAATCTACGGGGTTGTGAACATAGGGGCTAGTTATTCGAGTGTCGAGAAGAATTACTTCGAAGATCTAGTTCTTAGAAACTAGGGTTTTGAAGAATTTGGATCGCAAAACCTACAACGTGGAACGATCCAACCATCGTTTCCGTATATCTTCCGTGCGTGCTTCTATCATTTGGTATCAGAGCGGTTGGTTCCTTGTTGTAGGTATCAAGATCATATCTTTTCTGAAAAAAAGAAAAAAAATTTCAATTCTTAGTCAAAAAAAAAAAAAAAAGTTGGATCTTTTCATCCATTTGCTCTTTGATTTATGTTTTAATTTCGAGTATTTGGAGAATCCCAAAAAAAAAAAAAAAAAAAAGAGGTAGAAATTCGTTCAAAAAAAAAAAAGGGGGGGAAATTCAGGGGAGTTTAAAGTTCTTATCCTCATTGCATTCTAGCCTATCTTTTGTGCCATATTCTCAAAGTTGTATTCTTGTAAAGCCGTGTTCATTCTATAAGGAACTTGTTGGGAAACACTGAGTGAAAAAAGGCAGAGTGTGTGAGATTATTTGAGCGAGTAAAAGCCTAATTTGAGTGAAACACGAGTGTCGAGTGATACAAGTGAGTGAGTGAGGTATTTTACTAACCTTTTCGTGCAGATACCAGTTCTCAATCATGTCGGGTCAGGGACATTCAGAATCTTCGTCTAATCCACAAGTAGATATAGCCTTCACCTTGCAAGCGATGCAACAAGAGTTTGCGCGGTACCAAGAACTTTTCGCGAGAATGGGAGACCGCTTAGAGAATCTTGAGTTGGAGAGGAGACCTCAACAACTCCTACAACCCGTGAGGAATGAGGAGGAGGATCGA